>CAKNXH010054792.1:0-10187 GCA_932178445.1 Andricus quercusramuli | reverse complement strand
GGACTTATACTCTCACTTCACGAAAAACGTCACCAGCTCTTGGACTATAGGATGGGTGGTGTCCTGTCGCGTGCGGAAGAAGACGGAGGCCTTGAGGTGTTACCGCTGCCTAGGCTTTGGCCACATGACAGCGGGCTGCATTGGTCCAGACAGGACGAAGGCCTGTTGGAGGTGCGGCAAAAAGGGCCATAGGGCTGCGGGGTGCGAAAGCACCCCTCAGTGCTACCTCTGCGCCGCAAAAGACGACAAGTCCCGGACAGATCATGTGCTTGGGACGAGGAGGTGCAGGGCACTCCGAGAGGCGACTTCGTTGAGCCAATGTTGAAAGCTGAAGCACGGCTTATTGGCCTTACCCCCATGTCCTTGAAGTAATGCGAAAGCGGTTCCCACCGTCCCCTCATGGAGGTGGCCTGGTCGCAAGTACAAGCAAAAAACCATATATTCATATGATAACGTTTCTTTAGTAGTAAAACCAGACAAAATGATACACTTTGAGGATGCAGTAGCTTCTAGATCCATGGATGTGGACCTTCACGGTTTCTCATGGTTTTTCGCCATTTACTTGAAATTTGGAGGTGTATGAGCAAAACGGACAACGGACTCGGATTTAGCGCGTCAAAATACACTGAAATCATGTGTGAAACACTCATAAGAATACTTTCTAACATTTAGCAACGTCTATAAATGCGATTTTCAGCAATTTTTCATGGTTTTTCGCGATTTACCCAAAATTTTGGGTGTACGGGCAAAACGGACACCGAATTCGGAACAGCGCGTCAAAATACATAGGGATATATAGGTATAGTCAAAAGTACCGCCCACTTTTTATTTTTTGTGTGCCGGTGTAATTAAACATAGTCTGATAGCCGTTCCTAAGTATCCTTACTATCTAGCTTTTGGAATGAACAAAACTAAGCAGCTAAAATAATTATAAGAAGCTAACTAGTTATGTAGAAAAGACACAGTGACAATCAGAAGTGTGAGGACAAGAAGGCGCGAAATTTTGGAGAAGGACAATTGCTTATCGAAAGTATGATGAGCAAGCTTTTTCAAAGAATGTATTGGAGCGAGAGAGAATTTTGACACCTGCCGAAATCTCCTCTTTTTCACTTACGTGCGCTCATTCTCTCCTCCTCATACGGTGATACGGCGGGGCCGCGCCAGTGGTGGCGAAAAAAAGGAATTGAGAAGAGAGCGCCGCCGGACTGAATTTGGGACTGAGTTTGAGTACGGCCAGGCCCCTCAATTCTGATCGAGGAAGTGAGTTCGAGTGCCATTATCAAACTCATGAGAGAGACACCCCGGAGCGCGTCGAATTATTCATAACGAATGACCTCGCGAATGACCGTTTCCTTGTTATCAGGTGCAGATTAGTTGAAAAAACTAATATTATGAAAGCATGGCGTGATACAGTTCTCATTAGCAGAGTTAGTTTATTTATATGATTCGAATATATATATATATATATATATATATATATATAAATCTATTAATAATTATAATATATTATTAATTATTATTTTAGATAATTTTTGTTTTGTAGTAACTATTTCTATGTGAAATTTACAATATAGAATGATTATTTATTGTCATTATTTAATTTGGAATATTACGGTATGTATTTAAAAATATCGTAATTTTGATCGAAAAACGTTTGTTCTTCTCTGGAAATACTTTAAATTATTGCGCGAGTGATCGCCAGTAACAATTTCTATGAAACATTAACGATAATTTGTGATTTTTCAATTTCGTATTTTGCTTTATCATCTGAATTGATGCAGAAATGCTCGAAAATAACATAGGTTCAATTATATTTGTTAAAATACAACAAGTTTTCATCTTGTAAACAAATTAAGGAAATTATTTCAAAGCTTTGGCACTTTCGCCTGGACAGATTTTTTTTTCACTGAAATTGCTTCAAGTTTTTTGAGAAAGATTTGTAATCACTATTTTCATTTTAAAAAACAATATACAATTTTCATTAGAAGTGTTTGTAGTGACATATCTAAATTAGCAACTGTTTCAAACTTGGATTCCTCTGAATCATTTAAGGTGTACTTAAGATATTTTGGGCACTGATGAATATGTTTTTAATCATTTTTTTGTTTTTTTAATAATGTTTTTTTTAATTTTATAAGCAATTGAGATGAGTAAATGAAAAGTTATGGCATTTATCAATTAGAAAAATCGGCTTTTGCCAATCTGAACATTTTTTTTCAATAGCAGATAATTATAAATTGTAGGATTTATGTGTCTTTTAGCCTTAGGTAACCAATAAATGGATCTTACACAATGGATCAATAAATGGCTTTTTTGAATCCATGAAAATTTTGTGAAATTTCAAATGGAGTAAATAGATAGCCAAAAAAAAAAAAAAAAAAAAAAAATTCCGTTTCTGGTCAAACAGTGTTTTTTTTATTCATAGAACACTATATTAAAATTTTTTACACAGAATCAATACCTTCTCATTAGGATGATAATGTAAAAATTTGATTTTGTTTTCAATTTACTAATGTCATTTGTCATAGAATAAAACAAAATCTACGCGTTCTATAAAAAAATTTAAACAACAAATTTGTAGATCTTTCTTGATTGTATACTTTTTTTCCTATCGTCTTTTTTCGTATCATGCATAGTATGAAAGCAAAATGTAATTTTTTATTTTATTTTTCATATGTTTCATGGTCTGCTCGGTGGGTTCCTGTCACCACTACGCAGCGCGTCCTCGGGTTGCGGATAGAGGAACGGCCCGTTAGGCTGAACAGCCCCTCAGGTTAGCTGCGAATACAAGAATAAGCAGCCGCGGACAGCCGATAGGAACCAGTCGTGGGTGTGGTGAGCCCAGCCTAAGATGTTGGCCTAGCTCTGCCTAGCACTGGTAGAAAACACGATGACCATGGCTTGGGAGGACCCACCCATTCACGTTCATACGCAATGGGTGGGTCCTGGCAGGCCGAGGTGCAGCGTGTATCCACCTAGAAACACTACCCGAACCAAAACTAAAAATCTTGTAAGGGAAAAATCCTGCTGCCCATTGGACACCGCAGCGATGACACTGCCCGCAAGGGATGTGTGGAATGATTCGCCTGTATAGGGCCAAAGGGGTACTGATGCCAGTATAGGCGCGCTGCCTTGCAGGGGGACGTTAGGATGCGAGGATGAAACTGTAATGTGTCTGACGACAAGTTGACATGGTCCTTGTCAGGGTCGGAAAGCTCCCATACTTAGACCTAGGGAGGTATGGGGGTTATCACTCCTGGGACAGTGGACTCACCTACGATCGGAATAGGATCCTAACGTGCGGATTATTTTGAAACTACCATGGTTAACTTGCAAAAACAAAAAACTACAGTTAAAGATCTAAGGGTGGGAACTCTAAACGCGCGTAGTCTATATACTGGCGGATTTAGCGAACTCATTAAGATAGCAAATGATTACAGAACTGACTTAATAGCACTTCAAGAAACCTGCTGGCCGGGAGATTTCGGGTCAATTTCTAAGGATAACTATACTTTTCACTTTGGGGGAGGTAAGGGGCGCACACTGGGGACCGGTTTTCTTATTAATAAACGAATCTCGCAAGCGGTTATCGACATGCAATTCATTAACGATCGGTTATCATACATTGTACTGAAGGGTATTTTCAGCAAACAGGTACTAATCAACGTGCACTGCCCCACCGAGGACAAAGACGAAGACACTAAAGATCTCTTCTACGAAACAATCGAGCAGGTTTTTGACAAGTTCTCAACCTTTGACGCAAAAATAGTATTGGGAGATTTCAACGCGAAAATTGGAAAAGAACCGATGTATAGGCCTACAATAGGATCAGAAAGTTTGCATGACGTCAGTAATGATAATGGAACTAGAGTAATAAACTTTGCAGCTTCAAAGAACCTCGTTGTCAAAAGCACATATTTCAAGCATAAAAATATACATAAGGCCACCTGGAGATCACCAGATGGTAACACTCACAATCAGATTGATCACGTTCTAATTGACAGAAGACGTCATACAAACATTCTCGATATAAGATCGTATAGGGGAGCGGATTTAAATTCAGACCATTTTCTCGTGATAGTAAAACTAAGATCTAGGCTAGCGATCAGCAAGAAAACAAGCCGCACAGAGCCAACAGTTCGTTTTAATATAGATAAGTTCAAAACAGCAACAGAAACATTAAATTATCAAGTTGAGATTTCTAATAGCTTTGACGCTCTCCAAGAACAGAGAGACGATAACAATAATTACGAGGAGGACCCGGAAACCCTATGGAGCAATATAAAAAAGGCGGTTAAGACAGCCGCGAAACTTACGATAGGTTTAAAGAAAGTAACAAAAAGCAAACCATGGTATGACGAAGAATGCAAACTCGGGTTTGAAAAACGTTGGAAGGCCAGACTAAGTAGTTTACAAAATAAGTGCGATGAAACACGTAAGAAGTATCTCGAGATTAGTAAAAGTACAAATAGACTCTATAGATCCAAGAAAAGGGAGTGGGAAAAGAATAAAATACTAGCAATAGAAACGCATAATAAACAGAATAACCCGCGCGAGATGTACAGGGGAATCAATTTTATAAGGAAAGGCTTTCAAACTAGAACGGAAGTAATGAGGGACGAAAATGGCAACCTAGTAGCCGATGCGACAGAGAGACTGAATTTATGGAAAGAATATTTCGATAAACTATTAAATGTACGCGAAGCCCCCGTTGAAGGTAATCTCGGCGAAATCCACACTGCTGATCTATTAATTGATGATCCTGCTGATATAGAAATAGAAATGGCCATAAAGAAGTTGAAAAATAACAAAGCCGCGGGCATCGATGACATACCGGCTGAACTGATAAAAAATGGAGGCCCTTGCCTCAAAAGACAAATTTGTAAATTAATACGCTCAATTTGGAAAACGGAACGCATTCCAGAGGAATGGAATGAGTCTATTGTTATTCCTATCTTTAAAAAAGGCGATAAAATGAACTGTAACAATTATCGGGGAATTTCACTTGTGTCGTCGTGTTATAAGATCCTGTCCAATGTAATCTTAGGTAGGCTAACTCCTCTCGCCGAGGAAATCATTGGGGATTACCAGTGTGGATTCCGCCGAAACTGATCTACAAGCGATCAAATGTTCACAATTAGACAACTGCTAGAAAAAAAATGGGAATTTAATGAAGCAGTGCATCAGCTATTTATCGATTTTAAAAAAGCTTACGACTCTATTATACGCGCGCGAATGTACTGGATCCTAGAGTTCTTGGGTGTGCCAAGAAAATTGGTTAGACTTATCGAAAGTTGCTTAAGCGGCAGTAGGGGAAGAATACGCGTAAACGGAAGGTTATCTGAAGAGTTTTCGATCCGCGATGGTCTGAAACAGGGCGATGCACTGTCGTGCGTCCTTTTTAACTTAGTTTTAGAATACGTGGTTAGGCAAGTGCAGGCGAATCCGACCGGTGCTACCCTCAATGGGGTAATACAAATTCTTGGATATGCGGATGATCTCGACATACTAGGGGATGATAAAGAAACGGTAGCTAGAAATGCAGAAATCTTGATCACAAAAGCCAAAGATATTGGCTTGGAGGTTAGCGAAACAAAAACAAAATATATGACCGTCGTCAGATCTGAACAAAGTAATCAGGACGGGGATCTAACAGCCGGAAATATGAAATTCGAAAGGGTTAGCGAGTTTAAATACCTCGGGTCAATTATAACTAGCGAAAATAAGATTAAAACGGAAATCAACGCGCGACTGCACGCTGGCAATGGGTGCCACTATGCAGCAAACACACTATTAAAATCACGATTGCTATCTAGAAACATCAAAGTAAGAATCTACAAAACAATAATAATGCCGGTCGTCATGTACGGGTGCGAAACGTGGGCGCTGACGAAAGGAGAGGAGAATAGGTTTAGAGTTTTTGAGAATAAAGTACTTAGAAAAATCTATGGTCCAAAAAGGGACGAAGAGACCGGCGAATGGAGAAAACTGCATAATGATGAGCTGCATGCTCTCTACGGGTCAGCAAATATTAATAGAGTAATGAAAGCGCGTAAACTAAGATGGGCGGGGCATGTAGCAAGAATGGGAAATGAAAGAACAGTGGCGCAAGTTTTAAGAGGGAGACCGATTGGTAAGAGACCCTTAGGCAGACCGAGAAACAGATGGGAGAAAAATGTAAGGGATGATTTAAAAGAACTAGGACATGATCACTTAAACTGGATGGAGGATGCACAGGATAGAGATGTGTGGCGGTCTCGGGTAGATGAGGCAATGAACTTTCGAGTTCGAACTGCTAATCTATAATAATAATAATAATGTTTCATGGTGGCCAAATTTGAATTTTTGATTTTCCAAGAAATTTCAAAAAGTTGTTTGGCTTAAGATGTTGATTTCCGTTGGCTTTTTTGGATTTTGAAAATGCTATAACTCTGATCATTCCTTTTTCATGAAAAAAAGCCGTAGAGATAAATCGTTCAAATTTTTGACTGATACGAATTGCCGTGCATAGAATTTCGAAATCATAAAAAAAAAATTATTTAAAAAATTTTGAAAATGCTCTAACTTTTTGAATTTTCATCAAAAATAGGTGGCAAACGAACTTGCCCTTTTGCAAATTGGCTTAAAATTGAAGGCTGTAGACTTTTTTGAACGAAAACAATGCATTTCCTCCCACTGTGCGGTGTATCTGGGTATACGATCGTGTGCACTTCAACATTTATACCATTACTGCAAATATTAACCGCTTTTCATGAATCTTCTGTACGTTTTCTTCAAATTTGGTGAACAAACTAATTCTTATCATTAAAATTGAATCAGGCCATGCTGTAATTCGACAGGTGTCTGCCTCGAGAGTTTGATATGGGTCGATGGCCATGCCGTGAAAATACCAACTGACCTAACACTTAGCGTCACTGCACTTTTACCCTATTGTTCTTTTCTTTTTGTTTATGACATCATATATAATTTTTTCCCCCTAAAAAGCCGGCTCTGGTCGGCAAAACAGAATAATATTTACATGAGGTATGCAAAATATCAGACAGAAATATTCAACCGTGCGGATGAAAACTGAAATCCCGTTTTCCAACTCTGATAATTCTCCTTAAGTGCCGCTGTCCGAGTTCGTCAGTATGTAATGGTCAGATATATATATCTATGGCGTCATGATTTTTGTTGTTATGGACTGTAAAAACAAAGTATTATTTCGGGGCTACTTGCAGGCATTTTAACAAGACTCAAAAAAATTAGTCTCAAGTGGTAAAAAAATTAGACCACTGGTGGGAACCCAGGTTCGTTCTTTACGCCTTGGAAATAGCAGCTTGAAGTTATCATATTTAAAAATAGGACGCGAAAAAAAAAACCTTAAAAAGAGAAATATCTAGTTTTTACAGTGTAAATATACAAATGCCTATTATAGCACCATAAGCTGGAAAGGGGAAATATAGGTTAGCTCCATAGGCCTCAGAAATAGCCGTATTCATGCTTGTGTTACAAAAACTATTAAAAATGATAGATAGATTACTATATTCACCAATAAAATTAACGATGACCGCCAAAGTGCAAGCAAAAGTACAGACCATCCGCATTTTCGCAAAGCAGAGAAAAAACTGATTATTGCTTCAGCGGATAATTTGGTTAACAGCTGTATCTAAAAAAAATTCCATTGCATCATCAGAGTACAAAAATATGCATAAGAAGCCGTTATCTCACACATTTGTGAAATAACAACTTTATTGGTATCAAGATTGTCCCTCGCAAATAATTGTATCATTTAACATTTTTTATCACGATCATTATAATTAAGATATTCTCATCTCAAATATAAGGTTTTATGTGAAAATTGAGTGTCGCCAAATTCACCAAGATTCGATGTTTTTAAACTTATTGATTAAGGAGTAATGGTTCTTACCGCGGTTTCTGTCTGTCGCCGTTGTCATTCAACACCAAAACTTTCGAAGAAATTATCTCATTAGATCATCTGATTGAAAGTTAAAGCATGCAGGTATATATACATAAAAAAAAAAGTTAAACAACCACCGCAGGGTACCACTAAGAGCAACTGCCATCTGGAAAAAATGTCAATGGCCCCCAGTAGAACCGCGGTAAAATACACCTATGGCCACGTCTCACATCCGTGAGATGGGTGGTCACAGGGCACGACGAAATCACAAGGACAGGCCGGCGAAACCCTTGTGTGTCTTGAGGACACGAAGCGACCCAAGGATGACAGCTTTCTGCATCCATCTCGTAAGAGCCTTGGCATATTTTTGGCACGCGGATATGGCTTTAAGGTTACGAACCAGCGATAATTTCACACCTCCGAGAGCACCTATCACAAGAACAATTACTCGTACCGAATATCTTGGGTACAGTCGACGCAGCTCTCTTTTAAGGTCTTGATATCTCTCCTCTTTTTCTTTCTCCTTTGCAGTGATGTTGTATTCGGATGGAGCTGAGAATTCGATCACGAATATAGTTCGTTTCTCGAAGTCTTGGAGAACAATGTCAGGCCTCGAGTGCGCAACGGAGACTGCTGCCCGAAAATCGTAGTTCCAGAAAATCTGGCGCTTCTCGTTTCGGACAATTGACTCTATATCCCTTGGAGCGTTCGGCAGGGCAGGGTCGCGACCAACACCGTAAGAGCGACAAAGGTGGTAATAAAGTACTCTTAGGGCCGCATTATGTCTATAGATATACGTTGTTCCTGCGTGGGTCGGACACCCCGATAGTATATGTTCTAGGTACTCAGCGTGTGCATGACACGCTCTGCACCTATCACTGGGAACTTCTTGACATAAAATTCGGGCGCGGTATGCTAAGGTGGAGATTACACCGTCCTGGCATGCGAAAATAAAGCCCTCTGTACCTGAATTGAGCCCTGATGATTTGAGGAAAGCAAAAGTTTGCTCCTTCGACAAGGACTGTTTTTCTACATTTCTGTGAAAGTTTCCGTGCATTTGCTTGTCGAGTAGCTCTTGGTGAAATTTTCCAACCTCTGCTTTCTTTACTTCGGCTTTTAGACGTGAAGCATCTAGATGGAGTGATGCACTTTCCTCACTTCTGATGTTAAAATTCAGGCCAAGGGTCTCAGCAGCTTGCTCCGCGGCTTTGTAAAGGAACGCCCCTTCGCCAATCACCTCGTGGTTTCTGACCATCTTTAGGAGAGGATCTCTGCCATTTGCAACGATGTAAGCTGTACTCAAAACAATTCGGTTATGAAGACACTGGAGATTCAGAAGTCCGCGTCCGCCTTGCTGGCGTGAAATGTATAATCGCGGAACTGACGAATTGATATGCAAGCTTTTATGCATATGCATGATCTTACGCGTGGTGACATCAAGGGCCTTAAGCTCGTTCTTCGTCCATTGAACCACCCCAAACGAGTAGAGTAGAACCGGGACGGCAAGCATGTTAGTCGCAGATACCTTGTTCAACGCCGACAGATTGGAAGACCAAATCTGTCGAAGAAGATGCTTGTATCTGCTTCGGAGAGACTCCTTCACTGATGTTACGTCCTTAATGCGGCTTTGAGGTACGCCCAGGTATGTATAGGTCTCTCCAGTGTTAAGATGTCTAATAACACTTATATCCACAAGCTCAGGGTCCTTGGGAACGCCAGTAATCTTTCCTTTCTTCAAATGAATTTTGGCACACTTGTCCAAACCAAAGTCCATCCCAATCTCTCCTGTGTAGTTCTTGACGATATTTAAAGCAGTTTGAAGTTTGCTTTTACCAGCGGCATAGATCTTCAGGTCATCCATATAGAATACATGAGTGACCATATGCTCACGCTGATTAGTGTCGCCACAGAGGTATCCAGGAGAATTTCGTAGTGCAAGAGATAGAGGCAAAAGTGTGATGCAAAAAAGCAAAGGGCTCATACTATCCCCTTGAAAGACGCACCTCTGGAAGGTGACGTTGTTCGTCGTCAGACGATAATTCCTAGATGAGATGGTAAATCTAGTTTTCCAAAGAGGCATCAATCTCTCTATGCATCTCACTATGTGTGGATGTACCTTCAAGCTTTCCAACAGACAGATGATAAGTCTATGAGAGGATGAATCAAAAGCTTTCCGGTAGTCAATCCAGGCCATTGACAGGACGCGCTGATGGACTGTAGCGTCTTTACAGACACACCTGTCAATCAGCAGGTTCTCTCGACAGCCTGCTACACCTTTTTTCGAGCC
>CAKNXH010054790.1:38451-100536 GCA_932178445.1 Andricus quercusramuli | reverse complement strand
TCGCCCTTTTTGCTTCAATTTAACTGGTTTTGATTTAATATAAAAATATTTTTTGGTTGAAATATCAATAAGTCTTACATTTTTCGATGAGAATCCATCTTTTTGGTTAAATTCGACTGTTTTTGATTTGAAATTAAAATCTTCTTTTGGACGAAAATTCAACTATTTTTTTCAAAATTTAATTATATTGATGAAAATTTAACTGTTTTGTTGCATATTCGTCTTTTTTGTTCGAAATTACAACTGTTTTGTTAAATATTCGTCTTTTTGGATTGAAATTTCATCTTTTTTAGATTAGAAACTCAACTGTTTTCTAAAAAATTTGTCTTTTTGGCTTGAAAACTCGACTATTTGGGTAAAAATTCTTCTTTGAAGGTTGTAAATTCATTTATTTGGTTAAAAATTCTTCCCTTTTGCTTGAAAGTTCAACTATTTGGTCTTAAATTGTTTGGTCTAAAGTGTTTTTGTTTGTTTGTTGAAAATTTAACTATTTGGTTGCAAAATTATATTTCTTGGTTGAAAATTCATCTATTTTGTAGAAAATTCAATATATTTCGACTTGGAATCTTAAGCGTTGCATGTTGAAGTCAATATGGTAATTTTATTTAAAAGAATTTATTCTCCTATTTTCGTGAAAATATCAATTTTTCATAAAAACTATCCTTTAAGCACTGTATTCTCATATTTTTTACCTAAAATTATTTATAGTGGTCTAGTAAGATATTTATTAACATTGCCTAATTAATTTTCAATTATTTAAACAAATGGAATTTGTTAAAAAAATGTTTTCTCGAAAATTCGTTTTTTTCCGAAAAATTATTAATGTTGGTGTCAATGAGCCCTGAATCATGCGAGTGGAAAGAATATTTTTTATAATTTTCTTCACGTCTTTTTTATAACCTGGTGGCACAACACCATCTATAACAAAAAAAAGGGCAAGGGAGAAATCGGACGACTTCCGGTCGACGATATTTCAGGAGCCCTAAATGAGCCTGAAATTATGCAAGGGAAATAAAAAAAACTGAATTTTTGTGTTTAATTTGTTTAAACAATAATTGTTTAAACAATTTTTTCAATGTTCTAATATCATATTCGGGGAGCCCTAAATGAGCCTTAACGTGGGATAAGAAAATAAATATGTTCAATTAATTTTTAGTAGGATTGTTTAAACATTTTCTTTTAAATTTTGATTATTATATTCCCAGAGCCCTAAATAAGCCCTAAATTATTGTATGAAGTGAATTTTCTGTAAAATCACTTTTAGTACGTTTTACAGCAATGTTCGGCTAGCTTAACGTTAAGTTAACGCAAACACAAGTTTTTACAAAAAAAAAAAGAGCCCTAAATTTGGGAATAGGGGCCCAAATTAGCCCTAAATGAGCCCTTAATGAGCCCTCAATGAGCCCTAAATTATGAAATAGGTTACATCTCTATACCTCAATAGTGTTGTGCCAGCTTAACATACCTGTTTTCAGGGACTCGTGGGGGTGTGTTATGGATGTCAAACCCATATGTCCGATACATGAAATTTTTTGGTGGATAATTCTTTACAAGCCTCTATACATTCCCTTCACATTTTTTCAAACCCATGCATCCCATTTTCCCCATGCATTTTACATGGGAAACTTCAAGTCACAACCGGCAGCAGTTAAAATAAAAAAAAACGAAAAAGCAAAAATTAAGGAATTTTCTTTTTTCGGATTTGGAACAAAATGGGTGCGATCGTTGCCCTCTAGCATAAAAAAAAATTTTGCCATGCATTTTTCAGCCACCCTAATGACCCAGTCTTTGAAAGAAAACTATTTCATCAGCTTTGCTCTGCAAAACTGAAGCTGAAATCACACCTTTCTTAGCCTCAATGAAAATGTCAAAAATTATAGGAAAGTTAATTCTATAAAGCAGTACAAAAATAAACAATAAAGCAAAAATCATAATTTTTCCATCAAGTAAAATATTTTTATAAACTGAAAAATTACATTCATTTCAAAACTTTACTCATTCTCTTAATTAAATTTGATCTGATTTATTTTGAAGTATTTGAAATATTTTTATTATCTTTGAAATATTCATGTATGCACTTTGAACTTAGTGATTTCACTGAATTACTGAGTTCACGTTTTTTTTTATTGGGAACTAAGGAAGATGTTAAATAACAAAATGCATGGAATCTCAAGAGCTCAATATTTTTAATTTTCAAAAGATTTCCATACTCTGGAAGAACCTTGCACCCTTAAATTGAAAAATTGAAGACTTCGATTTGAAGGTCTTTTAACACAAACGATTTTTTGTTAAGTTTTAGATCAACCAATTAGATCAGGTATCCTTTTATTTTAAAAATTTAAGTTTTGTAGAGTCCTAACACATATTATACAATTTCATTACATACATTTTTTTACGTATAAAAGCCTAGTTTTATTAACATTTTTGTTTTATGTTTCCAGGTTCTATAACAGCAGAGCTACGAGAACGTCAGGATTGGTGAGTCTGTTTTTTGGTCCCTCCTGTTTTCAATGTCGCATGGTGAATGGTCCGAATCGACACGATAACAGGTTGTATTTTTCGCAGATCTCGTAGTGACCGCTGCTTGAAATTTAATTATTTCGAATAGCCAATGGATAAAATTCTGTTGTTTATTTCTTAGAGTGGGGTTATCAAGCTTATCTTGGTCAGCATTTACATTTCTTATTATTTTATATTCATATTTTCGGTATGTATCACATATTTTAATTTCGAAAACCTTTTTCATTTCGTAAGGTAAAAGATAAACATTTAAAAATTTAAACCATTTTTTATTTAACAACAAAATGGATTTTCTTTCAATATTCAAAAGTGCCATTTTTTAAAAGATTTTCACACTAATAGGAAAAGGTCTAGAATTAGTGCAAGAAGCGAGCGGTCCAAATTTATACCTGTGCGTCTTGACAAAGTGGGCGGAGAACGTCTGGAAAAATCCTGTTTGGCTGCCGGCTTTGTATGACAGCTTTGTAATTAATTACATACCAATTTGAAACTAATTTAAATTAAATTGTTATTCATTACCTGCGTTAGGTCTGACGTTACTTACAATGCCCGGACAATTTGTGAAATGAGCAATTTCATATCAAATCATGAAGTTTAACACGTTTATCCCGGAAGAAAAAAATACATTTTTGTAAATTTTATTCAGAATCATTAATATTAGATAAATCAAAATAAAATTCCACATTTTTCTTCACAATTAGCAATAAAATATAAATAACACCTAATGTCTTAAATATCACTCCCATGAGTCTGTTTTGAGGGGTCCCAAAAAAACTTTGTGAGTAAAAAATTTTATTTTGCAAGACTTTGGCGCTAATTATGACTTTTGTGCGTTTTTTTGAACAAATGATTCACAATACTACTTTTTACTGATAATTAGGTGTTTATATACATTATTAAAACAATTTATTATTGTTCTTATCAATTTTCTCTTAGTTAGATTAATGATGGTGTTAGAGCGATGTTGTTTGTCTGAGTAATATAAATTTATAAAAATAATATATAAAGGTAGTAAATTGACATACTTCAGACCAAAGAAAGTAGATTAGTTGTTAAAATCCTTTATTGCATTTCAGCTGACAACGTTTCGAAAACGGTTGTTTTCCTCATCAGGACATAAAGTTTAGGTTAAATTTTAAAGTTCGTCAAACATGTTAACTATTATTTAAGATTCCTATTCCTTATCTTCATCACTTAGAGAGCTTAATTTTTTACTTGAAATTTTGTTTACTTCCTTTATAATCATTAAATTGTTTAAATTCTTCTAAATTCATACTTTCAAAAAACTAGTAATTTTGTTAATTTAGTCGTAAAATCAGAGACTTCACAAATTTTCTGCTCTTTAGAATCTAAGAAAAAGTTCAAATCAGAAAATACATTTAATCAAACAATTTCGGTATTTATAATCTTCGGAAAATTGTCATGCCCTATAAAGTATAAAGAATTAAAATTTTGAAATTGAAAAAATTAGTTAAAGAAATTTTACATCCATTATGCAATTTAGAATATTAAGTTACTATCTGGATTTTAGATTTTTTTCATACGTACAATTTTGAATACTTTCAATAATAACTTTAGCATATTTTTATTTATGCATCGAATATTTCTTATCTACTTTTCAAAAATATTTAAAGTTATCAAGGGTACATGGGATTACACAAGATTATATTGGATTATATGACATTCTACAAGATTACATAGGATTACATGAGATTACACGATATTATAGGGATAACTCGTGATTACATAGGATTTCAAAAGATTACACAAGATCAAACGGGATTAAGATTTACAAACGCAACTAAAAGAAGAGATAACAAAATTACTAATAGAATATTTTTTGTGATTTAATTTTTTCTTACAGTTTCTCCTTACCATTTAAAAAAAATGGTTACATTTTAATATATCGTGATTTATTTTTTCGAAAAAAACATTCCCTACAACTGAAACTTTACTATTTTCAGTTGTGAAAATAAATAAATAATCTCCAAACATATTTATTTGTTTCAAAAATGCTTTCTTAAAAAAAATGGTTTTAACGATTTCAGCCTAGTAAAATTTACTTTCAAAAGTGGAAACAGTAGAGTTGTAGAGAATATTCTCTTCTCAAAAATAAGCCATAATTTATTATAATTCCAGCATTTTTCAAAAATTGATATGAAGCGATGGTAAGAAGGAACTCAATTGCAAAAAACATTGTTAAAATGAATGTGAAATTATTTTTTCAGAGATCGATTTTTTGGCACGACAACTACCTTAAGTTCGGTACTTACTAGATGGAACAATTAAGTTTCAATTGATTTTTTTTCTATTTTTTAGAACGTAAAAATTGATAGTTGTATATTTTTAAATATTCTCTTTCCCACTAAAATTCAAATATTATTGAAAATTGAATTTCATTACTTAAGGAAAGTTTTTTTATTTTTTTATTAATAGATGGTAGTGCGATGTTATGCGTCTGAGTAAATAATTACTTAAAAATAACGTAAAAAGTAAAAAATGACATACTTCAGACCAAATAAAAAAAGACCTTAATGATGTTAAGAAGATCCTTTAATAATCCAAGATTTCGAGAGACAAATGCTCTCCTCATCAGGAACAGGGATTCAAGTCAAATATCAGTCCTTAGAAAAAATTGAAAAAAACCCAAAATGTCGAAGTAGATAAAAAATGTTTTTCATGCTCTTATATTCCATCTCAAGTGTTCTGTAGTTTTGATATTTTAATTGTTGATACAATAAAAAGTAATGAGGTCCAGTATCACGGACACATTAAAAATTCTTCGAAAAAAAAACATTTACTTTTCCTTTAAAATTTAAAAAGGAAGACAGAACAAACGTTCCGCTCCATGGTAAGGGTTAAGATCAAGTTAACCCGACAAGTTGCATACCGTCAACACATTTTAAGCCAAGACATTCTTGATGATCGCTGCAGAGCGTGTCATGCACCCCGACACCTGGGACATCCAAAGGCACAATGCGGCACTAAGAGTGCTTTATTGTCATCTCGGCCACTCTCACGGCATCAGCCCTGACACCACTCCGCCAAACGCTCCTAGGGAAATAGAGTCAATTGTACAAAATGAGAGGTGCCGTATGTAGTGGAACTTCATATTCTCGACAATTGTTTCTGTCGCGCACTCGAGGTCTGACATAGTTTTCCTTGACTTCGAGAAACGAACCATGTTCGTTATCGAATGTTTGGCACGAGCCGACAAAAACATCACAGCCAAGGAGAATGGAAAGAAGGAGAAGTATAAATAACTTATAAGGGAGTTGCGGCGGCTATATCAGGAATATTCTGTTAAGATAGTCGTCCTGATCATCACTGCTCTTGGAAGTGCCAAGGTTTCACTGGTTAATAGCCTGAAAAGCATTTCTGCATGTAAACGAAATGCTAAGACACTTGCGCGAAAAATGCAGAAGGCGGTCGTCCGTGGATCGCTCCGTGTCCTCAGGGTGCGCGCGAATTTTGTTGGATCACCGCATTGAGTCTCTCGCAGACTGTAGCCCCCTCCCTTATGGTCTTGAGACTTGGTTCCAGCTGAAATACACTGTTAGAAAAATCTCTACTAAATTTAGTATACATGTAATGGAAGCAAGAATGCATAACCTGAAATTAAATTGAGTATACCAGCGTAGAGTAAATTTAGTATATTCATACTGAATTTAGTATACACGTATATGAAATTTAGTATACGCGTGTACAAATTCAGCATAAATATACTAAATTTACTGTACGCTGGTATACTAAATTTAATTTCATGTTGTGCATTTTTGCTTCCATGACATGTATGCTAAATTGAGTAGAGATTTTTCTAACAGTGTACCACGGTTGCCCTTATGAAAAACTTTCAACTAAATATATTCCAACAATAAAGGATTTTTTCTTTAGTATTCAAATTCTTAATTAAAATTTTACAAATTTTTATAATTTGTTACAGTATGATCTAAGAAGTAGTGATAAGAACTCAATTGATGTTGTTTAAAAAGTCTTTTTACAGGTTCCACAATACTTATTTTTTCACTAATTTTTCTGAAGCGAAAAAAGGTGACCCGACATTGGTGTCCTTACCCTAGCTTTGTTTTTATTTATTTTGCCAAAAAACCGTTTTTTCAAAAAGTTATTCTAAATTTGTGGCTGGTGGATAGATAATTGTGGAAGGGGAAATTTAATGTACAATATGTACCTCAAATTTCCATGGACTTTTTATAATAATAAAATGAAATTTTTATCGAGTCATATTTTAATATAATATTATAAAAAGCAGAGTGGAACCGATTTCAACTGAAAGTGGTTTGCAAATTGGATTTTATTTCTGACTACAGTTTAATTACGATTAAAATAAATGTTTAATAACCAAATTTGCCGAAAATGTGATTATACATAATATTTTCAGTGAATAATTTCAAGTTTTTCTGTTATTCAATACATTCGGAATTTATGTACATTTGATAAATTAACATGAATTAATTCCACTTGAATTTCGTATTATTCATTATTAATAAAATTTAATAGCAGTTGTAATAGTCCTATCTATATTTCCAGTAAAAAAAAACTTTTGACTTTCAATTTATTGAAATTTATAAAATTAATAACTACTTGGCTGATTTAAAGAACAGTCTAAAAATCATAAAACATCATTGAAATTAATAATAATATTATTAATAATGTTATTATTAAATTGTTTTAAATTGCAAATATCCAAAGTTGACGAATTTTAAGTGAAAAATCGTTACCATTGAAGAGTTTTCAACCGTAAATCTTCAAAATTGAGCTATTAAGAAAAAAACGGTTAAAATTACATTTCCTATGAATATAAGTTTTAAAAATTGTATAGGGTGAATGTCTCAGTATAATCGTGACTTTCCCAATCATTGTGAAACTGGTTTATAATCAGAAAACACTGTTGGAAAATATGTTAAAAGTAATAGTTAATGATGAAGCTTATTTATTTATAGCGTTTTATAGTACCAAATTGAATTTAAATACATTCAAATTAAATAAAAATAAAGCAAATTATCATCACGATTACTGGGACTGAGATCGTGATTACTGTAACGTTTACATTATTTCGCAAATCTACTATATTTAAAAATTCACAAACTTTTCATTATAACTCTTCAAAAATGGTAAAAATTTGAATTGTCAATCTTTAAAATTGAAGATGTACTAATTTAAAAAATTGACAATTAAAAGTGATAACACGTTTACGTTTAACTATTGAAAATTCTACATTTTCGTTGATTTAAATTTGAAGTTCTATCAATTTTGATGATTACATTTTAAATTTCATCTCTGTTTTCGAAAATTGAATAGTTTGTAATTCAATATTTCCAAAATTCAAGAATTTTCAATGGTACCTCTTCAAAATTGCAGAATTTTGAATTGGAAATCTATTAAAATTGAAGATTTTTTAATTCTGAAAATTGAGAATTGAAAATTTTAAAATTGATAATAATAATATTCAAAATAAAATTCATAATGTGTTAGTTTCATGATTTTATAATTGAATAATAATTCATAATAATTCCATTATTTCAAATTCTCCCGCCGCAAGCGGCGTTTTCTCAAATAATGACAGGCCTGTTTCTGAGGTCCGTAACTGCGGTAACCGTTAACTGCGATTCAAATAATTAACTAACATTTATAAGCAATTTTTCTGCAAAAGTGAAAAGACAATATGCAAGTTAGTTAGTATTGGTTCGTTTTGCAGTAAAGGGTGTTCTTCGAAATCACGGCAGTGCTTTTGTGGAAAGCGACAAGTCGAATGACATATACAGGGTGGTGAAAAAGTATGGAAATCCCTAGAAAGCTCTGTGGTTTGTTGAAAAAACCAGGGTCATACCCATGGTAAGTTTCAACGATGAATTTAACGGTGACTTTCGATTTGACCTTGAACCCCATTTTCAAGGTCATTTTAAGGTCACATTCGTTAGGTTAATTAAGCTCACATTTTGAATATTGATATTGAAGTTAAATTTAAAGGTAATTTCAAATGAAACTTTTATCATCATAATCCATCTATTGGCGGAACCCTTGAACAACGGCGTGGACCTTTATTTGACCTGTAGAGGTCACCCTAACAAGAGTCACCTCAAAATGACCTTGAAAATGAGGTTTGAGGTCTAATCCTAGGTCACCGTTGGGTTCCTCGTTGAAAGTTACCCTAAGTATGACCTTGGTCAATTTTTTTCACTAATTCTGCGAGATTCCTGCGAGGTCCTATGGCAGCGTACTTTGACCTTTATTTGACCTGTAGAGGTCATGTTAACCCTTGACCTGAACACATACCTCAACGTAAATTTTCACGCTCTTTTCGATTCTGGTACAAAAAAAGAGTTCCCGTTTAAAAAAAAATGAAGCTGACCCTAAAATGACCTTGAAAATGAGGTTCAAGGTCAAATACATTGTCACCGTGGGACTCCTCGTTGAAAGTTACCTAGGGTATAATCATGGTTTTTGTTTGTCCTAAAATCGGATTATAAGTATAGTAAATTAGTAGAATCTCGACCAGCCAATTGAAATATCGGTTTATTTTTATTTTTGTAAATTACTATTTTGATCTAGTTGACTTTCTAAAGTGACAATGCAATGTTTCCTCGCTGCCACACGGCAGTCCGCCACTAATTCAACAACAGAGAAGAAATGCATGCTTGCTTTAAGTTAGGAGACAATTTTATAAGATGTCAAATTGACTCATATGTACTATTAAACTGTCACACTGACATGATCGAAAAAGTCGCGAAACAAAAAAAATCGAAAAGTGAGCAAAACCATAGCAGCTTCAATGTGTACAATGGGAATGAATGAATTGGAGGATTTTTATTATATATTAATTCGTTATAGACAGCTTAATTCGCTTTATTCTTGATGCATTTGTCATCCGCAAGATTGATTTTGAATTTAATTTTTGATTAAATTCAGCGATTCGACGACGTATTGTATAATAATAAAAATGCATGTGTTAAAGATTTTTACATAGTAAGATTTATTACATTCTCATAATAATAACAGTATCGAGACAATACATAGTTGCATAGGAATTGCAAGCACCTAAGTGTCTGCTCCTAATTCATGAAAAATACAAGAATGCTGTGAGAATGAAGCGAACCGATGCATCAGGTATACGCCTGTTGGGTAGCTACGGCCGCGCCACCAATTTGGAACTATTGGGAAGAAATTTGAATTAAAATACAATATTAACGAAAAATCTTACAGTAAACAATTAGTTTTAAACCGAAGATTAACATCTTTGATTAAAATAACTTGATATTCACTGCTTTTTTTCATAAACCTTGCCGAAATAACTTCGAGATACCCAATAGTTCGCGTATCAGATGGCGCGGTTGTGAAAGTCACAGAGGTATCCTACAGGCGTTCAGGTGTCTTCTATGGCCCATCTCTTACGAAACCGTCGGGTTCAGCGATAGGAGCATCTAAGGGCATCGGACCACGCACACCCAATCGCTCGCTAAATGCAGGAGTGAATGGCATTGGCATATTTCTTGATTGAATATATCCACACTCATTTTCCCACATGTTATATAATGGCGCAATCACAAGTACATTTTGAGAGTTATTGTAGACCCATCCAATTATTAAATTACCTCTTTTTGCGAAAGTTACATATCTGTTAAACCGTATGTATATTCCCTCAACTTTCCTCTGTAAGAAACGCAATTGCAATGGAGGGTTTCTTGGATAATTTACTCTCTTGATAGGAGAAAGTTGGACTCCTAAGAATCGAGGAGGACCAGCTGGAGGTTGTCCGCCTTGTCCTTCAGGTCGTGGTTCTCCAAGTTGTCCTGGGAGGCGAAGTCGTAATTGCGAACTTAATTCTGCAAGGGAAAAGAGAAGGAGTAAATTTCAATGTTTGAATATCAATTTAAACGTCCTGAAGTAAAGATCCCAAGTAAAGATGTGAATCTCGGTAAGAAGGCTTTTTATTCGAATCTATGAAGTGAGATATAAAATGAGAAAAATTGTATCGATTTCATTCCTTTCAAAAAAATTCAATATGGTGAAACACAAAAAAAAATTGATAGCATTTCGAACTCGAAAGTTCATTGCCTAGGTTTCTAGGTGGATATTTACTACCAGTGTGGGCCCACCACACCCACGACGGGCCAACAGCACGCAGTATTCCTGAATGGTCACCCATCCAATTACTAACTGCGCCCAACACTGCTTCACTTCAGTGATCTTACGAGAACTGGTGTTTTCAGCGTGGTATCGATGGTGTGACACTATCAAAAATAAAATTAAAAAGTTGTTTGTATTATACTGCCGTGCCGGGTAAAGTCTTGGTAAATACAAAAATATAAAATACCATACAATATATGGATAGAGTTGATGTACTCTTTTTTTATTTTAAATTGAAATGTAGATTATTTAAATAATATGTAATTAAAATTTTTAAATTATGGCAACTACGAACTAAAAAGTTACTTCAGTCACTTCGAGTTGCAGGATCTCTCAGCGACGGAATATGTTGGTTTTTAGAGAAAATTAAATGACGCACGTATTTTCCGATTAAAAAAAAAAAGAAATTTTCAGAAAGTGACGAGTGTTTGAGCTTTGAATTAAAACTATATCCTGTAAGTTTCATTTTTGCTAACAGTTTTTTTAATGAGGAGAATTTTTTTTCTCATAAAATCGAGTTTTCACGATTTTCTCAGAAACAAATAAATGTAAAAAAAGTTGTAACACAAAAGTTTGCACGTCCAAAAAAGTTCTACAATAAATACCTGTTGCTTTTTTGTGATATCTTGCATCGTTTACGAGAAAAATTTGAAAATTATATTTTAAGGGGAAAAAAATTCTTCTGGCCTAAAAAAAGGTTTAGCTATTGCATAACATTGATGGAATGCCTTCCATAGGCAGAAACTGTAAAAAATTATTTGGAAATATCAAAAAGTGGGGTTTTGAAGAATCTATTTATTGTTCGAATTTCAAAAACATGAAAAAAATATTTTCTGGGAAAAACCCACCCTTTTTATTTTGTTCAATATTCTAAAAAAGTTTCTGCTAATATTGGAAAGGTATCTGATCAGTTTTATTTGTTATATTTGCAATTTTTTTCGTAAACGATGCAAGATATCACCAAAGAGTATGAGGTATTTTTTTTAGAACTTTTTTAGAACCTGCTAATTTTTGTCCTAAATTTTCTTTTCTTTCGGTGTTTCCGAGAAAAATGTGGAAATTCGATTTTACGAATAAAAATTCTACTTGTAACCTGGTTACCTGGATATCATTCTTATAGAAAGCCAAAGTCAACAAAAAATTTTATTATCTTTTTTTTGTTTGAATTTTTTGTGAGAATCGACTTTCTATATTTTTAAACAAACTGTCGTGATTTTTCCTGACCAGAAAAGTGTAGAACCTGTCTAATTTGAACTGGATTCGATCTTGCGTATTTTATACCAAATAGGAAGTCAAATAGGCGGTTTTGAAGGCTACGCCGGAAACCTTTATAATGACAGTCGTGGTGTATTCGAGAAAAAAGTATATAATGAGAAAAAATAACCTTATAGGAAGACATAGTTAAAGTTCACAACTTTTCAAAATACTTTCACATACTTTTCCGCTTTTCGAAGAATTTTCTCATGATAATTCCTTCTGAAAATAAAACAAGGATCTCCACGAGGATTTTATCAATAGGGACACCGTTTACGCACAAAAAAAAACTTTAAGCATCAAGGATATGAGGTCATATATAGTATTCTCGCCACACAAAACAAAACTAAAGATCCATACAGGTAAAATGAAAAATTAGTGATCTTTCATTTAACCTTTGTCGATCTTCAGTTTTTTGCATGCAGAGATCACCCCCAGCATCTTTACCTCAAACGCTTTTCGCCTTTTGCTTTTTCTGTGCACTGGGGAAGAAGAATTCTTTAGTTAATTTAAATTACACATATAGACTAAAAGCAAAATGCGATTAAAGATATACTCAATTAGATATTTACCAATAGAATTAAGGATGACTGCTAAAAGTAAGATCAGAGTACTAGTAATAATCCCCATTTTTCAACTAATAAATGGAGGAAATTGATTTAAAGAAAATCTCTAGAACAGTGTAACTATATGAAATTTGATTAATTGTCTAATGTAGAAGATCGATCGGTATGTATGTTATACCAGTCGCTCTTCAACTCACACTTCAAAGTTATCGCATATATTTTTAAAATAAATTAACGAGCAGACAGTTATTTTTTTATGTGCCATTTCAATTTCATAAATCTCTTCTCCCCCCTTTAAAGTACAATTCAGAGAGACTAAAATTACGGTCAAACGCTGCTTGAAGAAATCATAGCCTGTTACGTCATCAATTATTATATTTGACCTACGTGTCACGCGCTAAATAGCCGTGCAGCCGCACAAAATGTTATCTACCCTTGACACTCTTAAAATAATATTTGAGGGAGGCATGCATTGTCAGACCGAAAACCCTGGCTGCCCCCCCCTTTTTTTGCGGCTCCTAATGCATGGAAAAGCGCCCCAAAAAATTATGCAATGGGACAAATTTATTTTGAATTGCAAAGGATGGAGAGAAACTGATATCCAATAGTATCCAGGATTTGCATGTCTACTACTAGTAAGACTAGTATAGTGATACAGTTTTCCCTAATTTATTTTCCATTTTCTCTCAAATATACATCAGTTCAAAAATTATCATTGTCTGGAGACGTCCATGTATTTCTTCGGGGTATCCCTAATGCATGTATTGATTCACCTTACACATAATATTTCTTGAATAAATAAATACATTGTATCTTTTAGAACTCAAAGGAAAAAATGAAAAGATTCTTGACATGAAGTACAGTTTTCTCCAACTTTTGCTTTATTTTTCCCTCTGTGATCTAAAATTTATTATTCATTTAAAACGTTATAAGCGCACCTATGTAATATGCATATATGTGCATAGTTTTTTTTCACTAGCTCCTGAATCTTGTTACATATAAGTTGCAAAAATAATTGCATAATTTTTTTTTATTTTCAAAAGAAGTTTAAACCGGTATTTTGGGGTCTCAAGAAGACCCAAAAACATCAAAAAGATTTAATTACGAATAATTTCAGAAAATACTCTTAAATTAAAAAAATATACACTTTATAGGGGGTAAAATATCATATTGTGCATTTCAAAGATTTGAAACCCAACTGTTTCAATCTTATATTGCTTGATGACTTGATAAGATATTGGAAAGTGAACAAATTCTATGTTCACAGAAGAGCATAATATGAGATTTCAACTCCTATAAAGGGTAGTTTTCAAGCGAATTTTCTTATTTTCAAAATCTGGTATGATATCTTTACTGACTTTTTACGGAAATTAACGATAATGAAATATTTAAATCATATATTGGATCAATCGGTCCCCAAGACCGCGTTTTACACTTCTTTAAAGAATAAAGCAAAGCTTAGTGATGCACAGGATATTTAAACGATTTTTAGAACGTTTCTGCAACGTTTAATCAATGAATACAACTGGCGTCTGCTGCATTTTCAGTGTTTGGATATATTCATATACTGATGTAGTCGTTATGTTATGTAACATTAACAATTAATCATGACTCAAAACTGAACAACAATTTTCATTTTTATAAATTGCCATACAAAATGTTTACAAACAAATGTATTTATTTCCCGTTGTCGATCTTAGCCAATTTTTTTCTGTGAATAATTTCTTTAACGCTCTCAAGAATAATATTATAAGGCAATCAATTGCCATTCGACAATACTTGTGATTGTTATCAACAATTATTATAAAAAATTCACATTTCTGAACATAACATTTTTCTCTTCTGCAGTTAACTTCTTTTCATCTGAAGGATAATATTACTATAAAAAAAATTGCCGTTTGACAAAATAAAGTAATAATTATCATTGTATTGATCAATTTTCATAAATGATATCACTGCTTTTGGCCTTTTTAAATTAAGAGAGATCGTTTTCTTGGCAAATTATATAATTCTTAACATGAGTATAAGTTATTCCACTATATAGAAGAAACTTGCAAGTAAAAGGAATTTAAACTGTGAATTTGTTTATAAGAATTTTCAAACTTAATGATAATTATGTTGCTGAAATAATATTCTTTGGATGAAAAGAAATGAATGCAGAAAAGAAAAATTTTCTTCCTTACAACTGTGATATAAGTGTATTTGTTTATAAAAATGGTTCATAGGTAATAATTAAGATTTTTGTTAAAAGACAATCTATTGTGACAAGATATTATTTTGTAGATGAATAGAAATTATCATGCAGTAGTAAGAATTTTTTCAAAATATTTGTTCGGAAACTAATTCTACGACATTTAAATAATAACCATTTGAAAGTTTCAATGGCATTGAATGATTCTATGTTAAAGTTATTTTATCAGACGATTACAAAAATATGTAGCTTCAAAGTCAAAGGTTTTCCCAGAAAAAAGTCATCGTTTAGAAATCTTGCATTCAACTCATCGCCAAATCTAGTAAACTCATCCTAAAAGTTTGTTTCATATATCAAATCAAGTAAAAATCATATTCTTAAAATCTGGACTAAGGATACGAATAAATATTACGTAATTGCTGAGTAAGCATACAAAATGTTTGCCCCAGGAATGGAAATTTCCAAGAAGCTAAAAATACGAGATTCGTCGCTTGCGTTTATTTGTTGTCATAATCATTCTTTGAAAAAGTAAATATTCGACCTTCACATGTAAAGGAAGACAAAAAATAAATTTTAATTTTTCGAATGACGACCTGTAGAAGACGTTATTTTTTTCGATAGATATTGAAAGAGTTACAAAGCGCTGAAGTCGATGGTCATAATGGCAAAAAGTTTTTTCCCTCCAAAATTGCCTTCTAATAGGACTACCCTTTCCCGAGGTTACAGTTCGATCTGCAATTACACAATATTTACTTATGTTCTTGCTCCAGATTTAAGGAGTAAGATTTGCACTTCATTTTACGAATTTTATCAATTTTCAGGAAGAATTTTCTAAGTTTGGCGACGAAATCAGTATAATGAATGCAATCAAACACCGAAAATTCAGGAGAATCAAATCTTTTGAGCCAGAATATGTGTTATTATTGATATTATGTAGTTATCGCGACTTGACCAAATTTTCGCATCTTACGCTTTTTTGAAGGTTTTTATCTTTTTATGAACGATTTTACAGATCAAAGTATTATCAGATCGGATAATTCACAATTGATAGAAAATGACAGATGTTTTTAAATTTCATTGAGATTCGAAAATATACTTTCCTCAAAATAAATAAATAATGTTCGTATGCAAATTAAACGTAATATCTTTTCAAAAAATTCCAACCATTGTTAAAACTAAAATTCTTAATTAGGTCATGTTGAATAAATGAGATATAAAAATTCGACTTTAATCATATTTATATGAACTGAGAAGGGTTACCTAATCTCTTAATTACTGATTGTGAAGGTAAATCGAAATTTTATTTTTACGCTTTGACAAAATTCGAGATAAAAAATCCCGTCTGTGTAAATCTGATATTAGAAAAAAAATGTCTTCGAGAATATTCAATATTTGTTTTAAATCGTTCATTATGATCTGATATTCTTCTGATAAGAAGAAACAACACAATTATGATTATGAGGAAACCGACAGAATATTCACATTTCAGGGATTATTTTTGTTATCTTAAGTTGCAGTTTCATAGTCATAATTAAGCATTTGTGCAATGAATTATCACTCTGAATGCAAGTTTCGCTGAACTACAGCTTTCTTATATAAAAAAAATATATCCATAAGAGGTTCTTCAAGTATAACGTAATACAATTTCCTGAAAATTTTGACACCCCTGAACCTTATATGAGGTATAATATCTATATCTAACCAACTAACATGGTTTTCCTACTTTTCGTGTAGTTTTTCATCATTGTATAACAATTGGCTAGAGCCCTCTACAACCTCCACTAGACGTCTGCAAAAAAATTGTATTTGATTTTAAACTGACAATTATGCGCAACGAATGTCGAAAAACCGACATGACATTTTACGAGCGCTCCGTCAATATTTAAATCTGGTAGTGATCATTACACGATATGTAAATAAAAAAGTAGATCAAACAACCTCAGCAAAATGCCATCCATGAAAATGACACTGGCTCTCAGTAGAACCGTTGTAAATCACACCTATGGCCAGTGTCTATGCCTCCCATTTATATATAGTCCAACAATGAACAGAAATATGTCTTTAATTTCTAATTTCTGAATGAAAATTTTGCGAATTGTTATAATTTGTTACGGTATTACCTAATAGCTAGTAATGAGAACTCAATTTATGTTGTTTAAAAAGGTTTTTTTTCACAGGTTTTACAATATTTATTATCTTATTAACTTTTCTTAAGCGAGAAGGGGTGGTCCAATGTTGTTATTATTAACCTAGCCTTGCTTTGATATTTTTGTCAAAAAACGTTTTGCAAAATTTTCATTCTACATTTGTGGCATGTGGATTAGGGTGGCTGAAAAACACTTTTTTCCCCCAAGGGGCAACGAGCCCCCCCCGCCCACCCCCATTTTATTCCAGATCCGAAAAAAGAAAATCCCTAATTTTCGTTTTTTCGATTTTAACTGCTGCCGGTTTTGACTTGAAGTTTCCCATGGAAAATGCATGGGGAAAAATCACTTTTTCCAGTTTTTGAAATAATTTTTTAGGGTTTGAAAAAATGTGACGGGAAAGTTTGGAAACTACCCTTAAAACCACAAATATCAATTCTTCATAAAAACGATCCTTTGAGCACTGCATTCTCATTTTTCTTTACCGAAAATTATTTATATTGCTCTAGTGGAATATTTATTTGAATTGCTTAATTAATTTTCAATTATTTAAACAAATGGAATTTTTGTAAATATTTTTTCTTCGAAAATCGGTTTTTTTCCTAAAAATTATTACTATTGGTCTCATGGAATATTTATTAAGAATAATTCATAAATTTTCAATTATTGAAACGAATGGAATTTATTCAAATAATTTTCTTTACAAATTTTTTTTATCGCAGTTTATTATTATTTATTAAGCAGCGTTGGGCGCGGTTAGTACTTGGATGGGTGACCGTTCGGGGAATACTGCGTGTTGTTGACCCGTCGTGGGTGTGGTGGACCCACACTGGTAGTATTTATCCACCTAGAAACACTACCCGAATCGGGTAGTGAGGCAATGAACTTTCGAGTTCGAAATGCTAATCAATTTTTTTTTTTTTATTATTATTTCTCCAGTGGAATGTTCATCAATATTTGTTAATTAATTTGCAAAGTTCCAAAATAATTCCATTTCTTTTATTAATTTTTCTTGAACATTTTTTTTTCAAAGAAATAAGGATTTTTTGTCTAAAAATTCGTCGAACTGGCAGTTTATTATCTTTAATAACATACATTAATTAAGAAATATTTTCCAATTCTACTACTACTACCAGTTCAACGACCTTTTGGAAAAAGCATTTTTTAGACAAATGGAATTTGTGTAAATATTTGAAAATGAATTAATCAATGTTGTTAAGTGTTCCACTAGACCAACAATAATGATTTTTATGAAGAAAAAAAAATTTGAAAAACAAATTATTAACTCTACTTCATATACAGGCGTATTCAAATGCAGAAATCTATATGTGAATTTTGAAAATCTAAGATGAAAAAAACTAACATCTAGATTGTATGGTTTGATGTCTGTGGATTTCTGTCCCAAAGAAGATCAAATCATGCTTGTGGACAGGAGAATTTATTTTTTATAATTAGTGATGCACATCGATCATTTTGAAATTTTTCAAAAATCTCGTCAGATAAAATTGAAACCTTGAACACCATACTCATCACATCGAGACGAACGATCACTCAGTCGAGATGATCGTATCGTCTCGATCGACTTTTTTCATTGCAAATTCTTGATCTCCATTATATTTCAGTTCCATCTGACTATGTTTTAAGCAAATCTCGATTTTGTCCAAAAATGATCGATATGCATCACTATTTATAATACACATTTTTTCTCATAAATTATCAAAGATATGAAAAAATGCGATATAGCTTAAATTATAACCTTTTTTGTATAATTTATTATAGATTAATTATGAAAAAATTTCACAACAAAAATTTACTTATTTCGCGGTTTCGAACATAGACAATTTTTTTCTGTGAATCATTTATTTTCCTTTCAAGATCTTTACACTATCCCGTACGGAAACATTTCACGGCTGTCTGTTGTCAGGTCTGGCCCAGGCCTGGATCAACTGCAATTTAACAACACTTATGATTGTTATCAAAAATGATCATGAAAAATTCACATTTTTGAAAATAACTTTTTTTCTGCAGTGTCATTGTATTTATCAATTCTTATAAAATAAATTACTGTTTTTGGCCTTTTAACTTAAAAGACTCTTTTTCTCAGTAAAATATAATTATTGAGAAGAGAATAAGTTAGTTCGCAGAGAAAAAGAACCTTGTATATGAAGGGAGTTTGAACTGTGTCTTTTTTTATAATAATTTTAAAAAATAATGATAATTATGTTGTTCAATAGCAATCCATTATGTTAGGATATTATTCTATGAATGAGAAGAAATTACTGCAGAAAAGAACAATTTTTGTTCAAAATTGCGATATAAGTGTATTTGGTTATAACAATGATAATTGCTTTCGAAAGACAATCTATTGTGACAAAATATGTTGTCTCATATGAAAAGAAATGATACCGCAGTAAACAAATTTCTTTCAAATATCTGTGCAGAAACTAATACGGCGACATTTAAATAACAACCAATTGAAAGTTTCGATGGCATCAAATCTATTTATGTTGAATTTATTTAATTAGACGATTAAAAAATATGTAGCTTCAAAGTCAAAGGTTTTTTAGCAAAATCATCGTTTTGAAACCTTGGGTTCAACTCATCACCAAATCCAGTAAGCTGTTTCTAAAAATTTGTTTAATTTATTAAATCAAGAACAAAATCTACTCTTCAAATCTAGACCAAGGACGCGAATAAATATTACGTAATTGCTGGGCAATAATAAGAAGTATTTAACCGTGGAATGGAATTTTTCGAGAAGCTAAAAATACGAGCTTCGTCGCGTGCGTTAATTATTTATTATGATCATTCTTTGAAAAAATAAATATTCGACCTTCATAAAAGAAGGCAAAAAATAAGTTATGTTTTTTATGAATTTCGACCTGCAGAAGACAATTTTTTTTATTGATATTAAAAGAGTTACAAATAGTTAAAAATCGCTTAATTCTTTGTTCTAAATGACAATTTTCTTCTTCATAAATTGCCTTTTAATATTACTACACTTTGCGGAAGAGTGAATCCGATCGGATTACTTCAGTAGTAATGCCCCATGTATACTGCATTTTGAAATTTTGAAATTATAATCATTACATTTCAATTGTAATAATATTATGAAGAGCTATTCACTTTTTAATAATAATTGGAAAAAGAATTTTGTGTAAATTATCTCAATTCATTTTAGCAAAAATGTTTCTAATACAGAAAATTATTATTAATGTATATTAATGCAGTGAAGGCCTTCTCCGGGTTTTTGATGTTTTTATTCAAATATTACCGACATGTTTCGTCTAGTCCGAATCCTTTTCAAGGTGTAGTTCTTATCCGAGTCGAAATATGTCGGCAATATTTAAATAAAAACATTAAAAAACCGAAAGGGCCTTCACTACATTAATATTCTAAGATACCAGAAAAAATTAAAACTCACAAAAAATTAATGTTGTGAATTTTTATATAAAAATATAAAATGGAGGTCCCTGCTTTGGGATTTAAGGTTGCATCTGATACCCGTGGAGAAATTGCCCTTTTTTGCCCCATTGAAAAAGTCACGCTGATAGGGCCCACACCAATTTTTCTATTTTCAAAAACATAAATTAAATAATTATTTGGTACAGAAGGGACATTGAAATATAAATATCTGTCATTAATTAGGAACACTCTGTCGTTGTTCCGAATTCAAAATAATAAAATGACTCTCACATATGAATAATATGAAAAATTTGTTTGTACATCCTGCCATGACCAAGTGAGGGGAGTGTGAGCATCCTAATTGTAGGATTTTCCAGAAATTAATAGCTCCAGTATGGAGGAGGGCATTTTATAATTTTTGTTAGGAATCTAATAATATTTATTCTAGTCTTTTATTTATTCTAATCTGATATTTGAGGGGTTGCAAATTTTCTTAAGCATTCAAAAGTACAAATTGATTTTTCATGTTCTTTCTCCTTGCATCTCGCGACAGTTGCAATAGTTTATATGGGAGAAGATGATGAACGTCCAAGAAAATTTCTGTGAGATATTTTTTAGCCAAAAAGCAAAAGCCTTTTTTGAAAGGTGGTTCACATGATTTTGCTCACATGATATTCAAGAGTGTACCATTTCTGTAGCCTAGGGCCAGTCTTATAGCTTAGTTTGGAATTTTTTCTAATTTACTGAAATTTTTATGTGATGTAAAATTAAAAATATGAGATTCGTATTCTAGACAGCTTCTGATGAGGAATCATAGAGATATTGAAAGTGGAGTTCGAACGGGAATCTATAATCAAGATTAATACCCAAAAATCTAGCTAATGGGGATGGTGGGATGATAACACTATTCAATGAAAATGTTTAATAAGGAATGTCAGTACCAATGTTGCGTCTGTTGAAAAGGACCAATTTGGTTTTCCCTGGGCAAACCTAAAAATACTTGACTACCAGGAACCCTGAGAGTGCATTCAAGCACTGCTGCAGAGATTGGATACAAATCATAGGATCCGCAGAGCGACAGATGAAAGCAATGTTATCTGCAAATTCTACTATGAAGCAATTACTAGCGATAACAGTGTTTATTTTCCTGGTGTTGATAGAGTAGTTAATGGGACTGAGGATGCTTCCCTGGGGGAGGCCCACTGTGCCTAGCCTTGGACGAGGAAGAGGCATGCAACGATTGCTCCATTTGCAAACCCCGAGATAATCTCAGTTACAAAATAGCGAGTTTGTCAGCGTAGAATCTTCTCTTCCTGAACCCGAATTGATAGGATGCCAGAAGATGGTTGTGCTCCACATACCACGAGATTCATTTAAAGATAAGTTTCTCCATTACCTTGAATAGGCAGGATGCCGAGTATATTGGACGGAATTTTCCGGGGCTTGCTTTCGGAATAAAAAGGACGAGAAATTCAGTGCAGGATTCAGGAAAAGAACCAGACTGGTAGATTCCATTGAAGATGTTGAGGAGAGTGATTTTTACCACATTAGAAAATCGCTGGATGATGTTATAGTCAATTCTATCTCAACCTGGAGAAGATTGGGTTTTCAGTGAGGATAAGGTAATGGAGAGCTCAGACACCGTGAAGGGAGCCTCCAGAAATTCGTTTCTCGGAAACACATGGGGGAAGGAGTCGAAGAAAGCAGTTAGAGGGCAAAGTTCGTCAGCTAAAGCATGCGAATTTCAAATCGTCCTCCTGTCTGCAAAACAGAAGGCATCAGCAGGCTCTGTATATCTATTTTTAAAACATTTGACAACTCGCCAGACAATAGAGATCGGAGTCGATCTATCCAGGGTCTCGCAGAATTTTCGAAAATTGATTCTCCGCTTAATCTTGATGGTGCGCGTGGTTTTTGCCTCTATTGTATTCAGATTGAAGTAATTTGCATTGTTTCTGAGTTTTTAGAAGGTGGCTAAAGCTGCCTTCCTCTCCTCGACTGCGGTATCGCAGGTTTCATCCCACCACGGGGCAGGAATAAAACGCCTGCTTGAAGGACCAGAGCGGTGGACACTAACCGCAGATTTAGCCTTTGGACACGCAGTGAGCACAGCCTCGTCCACGCATTTCACAAAGGCTTCATACTTAGAGAGACAGTCTGAGTCCGTAGACTCAAAAAGCTCTCCATCCTGCAAAATAGATTCAGACAAGTTGAAAGAAAATGAGGACCAGTTGATGCGTTTAAGTTCATATCTATGCGAGTGGAATAGGACTATTGGGACTGAAACTCCTATGCTAGAAATCAGGGGGAAGTGATCGCTGCCCAGAGAGTCGTTCCAACCCCTCCAAGAGGAGAGTGTGTATAAATTCGGAGAAACGAATGTCAGATCAATGATTGATGGCGGGCCTTCAGGACGGGCACGAAATGTGGGTTCACCTGTGTTGAGGGGGATTAGATCTGTCTTATACGAGGCAGAGCAAAGCTCGATTCCTCCTCTGTAATTATGCGGGCTGCCCAAAGAGAATTGTGGAAATTAAAGTCTCCAAATATGACAACAGAGCTGCAATTTAAATCTTTAATGGTGTCGGAAAATTGGACCCATGTCGCCGATGTTATAACATTAGCGGGGGTGGGTACCCTATAAACCGAAACAATAAGAAGCTCCCCTAGCGAGGTACCAATTGAGATTGATAAAGTCTTAAGTTTATCCTCCGTGATAGGAATAGAGATGATCAGGGAAAATGTGAATCCTTTTCGAACGGCGATAGCCAGACTGCCGCGACTTTTACTGAGTCTATCTGCCCTGATAATGTTAAAGTCTTTAATTTTAAAATTTCGTTCGTAAGTAGGTTTTTAAAAGGTTTCTGAAAGAAGAATAATATCGAACTCGTTCCTGATGTTTTAAAGGTCGCCTGTTTATTCAGGGCGCCCCAACATTTCCATTGGGCGATTCTTAAACTATTGAGCTGAGCTATTATGGAGAAAAGATTTTGTTAGATTCGTCACACTGCGTAATAATGTGTTGAGGCTTTTTTGCCCTCCTCTGAATCAAGTGACCATGAAGGTAAGATCCTAAGTGGGTTTATCAGGGCAGAGTGGATCGTGCCACCTGTCGGAGAGTTGAGCAAGTTCATAAGGGTAGAAAGGAAGAAAATGATAAGAAAGGTGGGTTGGGTAGAGAGGAAAGAGTGTTCTTTAAGGATTTAAGCGCACAGCCGTTGGGCAAGAAGCTTTCTGATCTTCCATTGTTATGAAGGTGAGCGAGAGATGGACTGGCTGATGGCCCGTTGAACAAGGAAGGTTGGAAGCCGCCCTCCGAGGAAGCTGAGGTCCTGGGATTGAGTACCAAGCGCCTTCCTGGTGTTTGGGATGAGGATTTTGCAGGGCGAGCCGAAGCAGTAGATGTTGACTTGGCATATGATTGCTTGGAATATTGAGGGCGAGAAGTGTTGAATAAGGGTACCGGGGCATCACTTTGCTCTGGAAACATAGAAAACTTCCATGGTTGTGAGGAGTTAGAGGATGAGAGGGAAGCGAAAGTATCGTGATCGGCACCCTTCCCTAATTTTAGTATAGCTTTAGCTTCCTTGACGTCATTCTGTACTTCGTAGCGAAAAGACGAACCTCGCTTCAGAAAATGAATTCCGGACAACCTTTGTATGTTGGCATGTGATCACCCTTGCTGTTTACGCATTTGGGCTTACTTGTCTCGTTAGGGCGGTGATTGGAGTCGATGTGGTATCTGAAAATCCACAGCGTTTACAACGTTAGCTGGGCTTACAATGTTTGCTAATGTGCCAAAATCGAAGGCAATTGAGACACAGTCTTGGTCAAGGGATGTAGGAGTCAACCCGAAAAAAGGCCGAGAAGAGAGACTCTCTCTCTGGAAGGCAAGTTCCTTTAAAAGTTATGTGAACAGTTTTTGAGGACCTAATACCTGAAGGTTCTGAATAATCTCTTTGCTAGATATCTCATGAGATATGCCGCGAATGACAACCTGGTAAGTTGCAAAACTGGTTAGGATGAGGGTTGTTAAGCCGATGATTTTTTGGGGGATTTTTTGAAGCAGCATATTAGCTGTCTTGGCAGACTTAGCGATGACTTCGAGTTTCCCGAAGCCACTTCTACGAACGTTGTTAATTGGGCTAAGAAAGTACTTCTGTAAAAGACGACCGGTCGTATCGACAGCAAGATATTTTGTCGCGTTTCCTGAATTAATTTCGCGTTGAATTATGATTGAGCATTCGCCCGATTCGCATTCGCTGTAGCGAAGCTGGTTGGGAACTTCAGGAAGCAAGTTAATGGATCTTTCAGCACCGAGGTTGAAAGTGATAATGAGTTGAGAACCCGTGGGTGGAACCGAGTTGTTTTAAGAGTATTGAGAATCAAGGGTTGAATCAGTGTGGGGCTTGCCACCGTTAGCTATCACTGTCGTGTCCAGTTTGTCATCGTCAGCTATCACTGTCGTGTCCATCGAGAAATCACCGAATTCATGATCTAAGGGGAGCGTATTTTCCGTCTTACTTCTTTTCCTAAGCGCGTTTTGACACGTTTGTGGTTCGATTTGACATCGCTAATCCTTTCGAGGCTTCTTCCTCTGATTTTGGAAGCGTTGCCTGTCATGAACATGAGAGCTTTTGCACCAAATTTAACATCATGTGTAAGAGGATGGTAAGGGGGGTTAGAGAGTTCCTTCGAGAAAGTGTCCTCGTCACCCGACAAGGATCTATTTAAGGAGGCCGTGCCTCCTGAAAAGTTTGAGAAGTCAGAATCTAAGATTGTAGGGGATAAGAATAAAAAAATAGTAAATAAGTCCGAGCACGTGGCCCTTTAAAAATGGCCGGCGTCGGCCGGCGGAAATTGTAGGTTACTCACCGCACCCCAGGCCTGCCTGCCGCTGCAGTCAACCCTGGGGAGAGAGGAGAATGCTCCCGAGCACTGGAGCACTGGAGGCTACATGCTCGGTAAATTTTTTTTTTCAATGAGACAAACACTAGATTTGATTGATACTTAAAAGCATGGAACACAAAAATCGCCATTCCACGACAGATTGTCATTATAGATAGGGCGCCCCTGCCGAAAACGCTTTTGTACCGACGCGAATCTGAGCCACAATGAATTGAAAGATTATTATAATAAAATTTCATTCGTTACGAACATCCTAATTCGATGTATTCGTGATGCATTTATTTGTCATCTGCAAGATTAATTCTATATTACATTTTTGATTAAATTGAGCAATCCTGCGACGTGTTTCGTAATAATAAAAATACCTGTATTGAAGATTTTGATATAGTTAGATTTATTGCATTCTCATAATAAGAGTATGAAGACAGTACAAAGTTTCATAAAAATTGCGAGTACCTGCGTATGTGTTGCTCGTAATATAATATGAAAATTTTAAGAGTGCTGTGAAAATTATGAGAATGGATGCATCAGGCATCTTCTATGGTTGACCATCTCTTGCAAAGCCATCGGGTTGAGCAAAAGGAGCATTTAAGGGCATAGGACCACGCACACCTAATCGTTGGCTAAATTCTGAATTGAATCCGATTGATCTATTTGTTGGCAGAAAATATCCAACCTCATTACCCCACATGTTATATAATGGAGCAATCTCAAGTTCATTTTCGGAATTCCTGTAGACCCATCCAATGATTAAATTACCTCTTTTTACCAAAGTTGTATCTACGTTTAATTCCATTAATTCGGATTTAACTTTCCTTCGTAAAAAACGTAATTGAAGCGGAGGGTTCTGTGGATAATTTACTCTCATGATAGGAGGAGGTTCAAGTCCTGTGATCGAGAAAGGACCAACCAGTTGATGTCCGGCGGGAGGCTGCATCTGGGTACTTAATTCTGCAAGAGAAAATTAAGTGAGTCAATTTTAATATTCAAATATCAATCAGTACGTCTTAAGGTATATTATGTGGTATGAACTACCGCACAGTGGTCAACATCAGGAATTTACTATTCATAACCCTCTCACAGCCTCTCTTTCTTGACAGATTTTGATGTTTTCTTCAGAAACGCTCAGCATTGAATTCTTAAAAACTTGAATAGCTTGGATTTTTCAATTTCTTATGTTTTGCAATAATATTTAAACAAATAAAGTGAGGAATTTAGGATTTTCGACAACATGATTTTTTGTCTTTAATAAAGTGCCGAAATAAACTCGGTATTGATCAGAATTATTGCACCTACACTCATAGTCATAGAACTATTCATACTTCTATTCATATTCAACCTTATTATTAAGAACTATCATTACAAATCAATCCTTGATTACAGTGCTTAACTGTTAAAGACATTTTTTTCATCTAAAATTTGTTATGTTTACTCGTACTTGGATCGTTACGTAATATTATCAATAATTATTCAATTTTGGTTTGTATTTCTAGGCTACACTTATCTTTCCCATTAATCCAAACTGAAACTATTTCAGAAATTATTTTCTGATGAAATATTGCTGAGAGTAAATATATTCAATTGTTTAGAAGAAGTACATATATTATTCGAATGTACCAATTGCGTGGTTTTTTAGGAAAAACTTATTTTTTCCATAAAATCTTTTTGGGAGCAAACTTATATTGATACTTCATCAAGATCTTTTGCTGCTTATCGAACTAACGTTTGTTATAAACCAGTTATTAGACAAATGTGCATCTATAACAGTTTCTACGTAAATAAGTTATTTTTTCTGTCTACACATTTGAAGTACATAGATATTGATGTTTTAACAAATCAGTTGAAGAAGGATAAGTAATGATTGTCATTTATAATAACAAGAAGTATTAAAAAGTGATCAAATTAAACGTATTAAGCGTCAAGATGTTAGGATGTGAGAATAATCACTTAATCATATAAAAAACTGTGTTAGTTGCATATTGGTTAAATTATTTGCTTATAGCAATCGTAAATGTTATTATTACCCTAACAACTCGACTGAACATTAATATCAGTTTATTTCCATTAAGAATAAATGGAACTAATTTTTCTTCACAAAAGCAAATGTTATTTGTTATTATAAATGACAATTATTCACTCTATTTTAACTAATTTTTAAAAATATCAATAACCACGCATTACAAGCATTTATACAAAAAAATCGAATTATTTATCGAAAGAACTGTTATTGTCACACATTTGTCTGATAATCTGTTTACAACAATAGTTGATTTAATAAGCTGCAAAATATCTTGGTGGAATGTTAATATAAATTTGCTTCTAAGAAGATTCAATGGATAAAAACTTTTTTTCACGAAAAACCATACAATTGGGAAATTTTTTAATATACTCCAGTGGGCAAAAACATTGAAGAACCTCATTAGAACAGCTGAAAAACGACCTTCAGTTCAAATAACGTTCTTCAAATATACAAGATTTCAAAGACGTTTTAAGTACGTATGTGGAGTATGAAACGTTTTCAGAATTTGCTTTTTATTCCAAATTTTCTCCTTATCATAATAACCCCATATCACACTTACCCACATCGACCCTATACCAGATGCCAAGAATATAAACCTAGGATCAATTTTCTTAGGAATAAAAATTATATTGCTCAAATAATATTTGTTTCATCAGAGGATTCGAATTGGCTTAGGAGGATTACTAAATTTAACCAAGTTTAGAAGTGCAAGAATAATAAAATCATAAATGAAAAATATATTAATTAGCAAAAAAGCTTTATTAGTGGAAATAGTAGAACCTTACAACTTCAAAAAACACTTTTACATACTTTTCCGCTTTTCGAAGCATTTTCTTATGGTAATTTTTTGAAAGTAATACGAGGATCTCCAAGAGGATTCTATCAATATACGGACAGCGTTCTTATAAAACAAATATAAAATATAATACGTCAAGCATCAAGGCTATATACACAATAATTTCTCCGTATAAAGGAGTGCGAAGATCGGTACAGGTAAAATAAAAAATTTATGATCTTTTATTTTACCCTTGCCGATCATCAGTTTTTTGCATGCCGAGATTACTCTCAGCATTTTGACCTGGAACGCTTTTTCACCTTTTGTTTTTTCTGTGTAGCAAGCAATGAGAATCCCACAGGTAAGTTAAATTATACATATTGACTACCAGCGAAATGCGATTGAAAATGTACCTAATTAGATATTTACCAATTGAAGTAAGGACGACCGCTAAAACAATTATCAGAGTACCAGTAATAATCCTCATTTTTGACTAATCAATAGAGGAACTTGTTTTGAGGAGAATCCTTATAACAGTGTAACTATATGAACGTTGATTATTATTCTACAAGATCTTCAACTATATATACTAGACTCTCTCTAACTCACACTTCGAAAAAATCGCACATATTTTTAAGATAAATTAACGAGCAGACACTTATTTTTCTGAGATATTTGAACTTCATAGATCTCCTATACGTTTTACGCCCTAAGTAGCTGTTCAGCCGCACAAAATGTTATTTACATATAGAATTCAGAAAATAATGTTTCAGGCACATATCTTATAATATTCAGGATTTGTTCATGTACGATTAGTTACACTAGTTCAGTAATATAGTTTTCTTCAATTTCTTTTCATATTTTCTCTCAAATATATTTCTGTTTAAAAATTACCATGTTCGGCGGTCGCCCATATATTTCTTCGGGGCATCCCTAATGCATGTATTGACTCACCTTGAAAATGATATTTTCCAAATAAATAAATACATTGTACATTTCAAAATGCAAAGGAAAAATATTTTTTGTTGGAAAAATAATTGCATTATTTTGTTTCATTCTTGGGAGAAGTTTAACCATTGTTTTGGGATCATAAGCAGACCAAAAATGATTACAATTTTTAGGAAGGGTTAATTTGAGAAAGAAACCCTTAAATAAAAAAATACTTTATGAGGGTTGAAATATTATATTGTGCAATGAAGTGTGTATGTTTCAAAGTTCACTGTCTTTTAAAGCTGTCAAATTTCCCTACTTCTTAACAGATTTTCGGGTCTGTAAGCTATACATTTTTTTTTGCATATTCATTTCAGGTTCTTCGACTTACAATATTTCAGCCTTAAAAATGACCATTTATTGAGCTACCATTTTTTGTTCACTTACTTTTTTAACGTCAAATCCAGAGGACTCGAATTATCTCGCCGATAGTAGGGGACACCTCAGTGGGCACATGATATTTAAACGGCTTTGAGAACGTTTACTGTAACGTTCGTATTATAGAGTAATTCACTTTATGCATTCATATACTGATTTCGTCGTTATGTTATATATTATCAACAATTAATTATTTATTATTCAAAACTAACCATAATAATTCTCATCGTTATAAGTTGTTATAAAAAAATTTTCCAAGCAAATTTACTTATTTCTCGTTTTCGAACATAGAACATTTTTTCTATGAATAATTTATTTTCAATTTACAATAATTATATCATTACACAATCAATGGCCATTTAACAATACTTATGATTGTTATCAACAATTATTATAAAACTAGCTGTGAATTCGATTTCGAGTGCTTCCACTTTGTTTGTATTTATAATTATATGGTGCTCATTTCACGAGCACTTTGCTTCCCCTTAGCAAATGTATTTGCTTCCTCATAGAGGAAGCATTAGTTATTTTTATTCAATAAAAGACAAACCAAAGTCTTTATTCTGATCAATTTGAAAACAGAAATTTACAAAAAAATTAAAAATTACGTAATAATAGTAAACATTTTTTTAATACAAAGACAAATCAGACGAATAAAATTTTGTATTCGAAATGATAATTTTTCGAGCTGGAAAAGGGATCGAAGGGAAAAGTTCTGTCGCACCCTATCCCTTTCCCAGCTTTATGATTTCTTTACAAAAACTGTCGGAATTATTTTATTTGAAAATTTATTAGCAAAAAGTATTTCGTATTCATGCGTCAACTTTGAATTATGTCAATGAAAAAAGTTTTTCGGTTTGAAACAGATGAATTAAATATTATAAATGAGTATAACTTCCTTAATCTTCAATAAACTGTATTAATATTATAGATCAATTGAATTGCTTCGAATGAAGGAATCTTTCCCGTTCTTGCATTATTTTTGAATTATGTTAGTGAAAAAAGTTTCACTATGAGCAGCCGTGTTTTCAAATATTATGCATTACCATAGCTTTCTTACTCTTCAATAAAATGTAGGTCGAGTATTCTGTTCCGGCAAAATATGCCGGATTTTAATTTTCTCGACCGCCATATTTTATCCTGTACTAAATTGAATTCCAAAGAATTTATTATGAATTTCGCACGATTTATTATTATTTCCAAACAATTCTAAATTAATTGCAACAAGTTAAAAAATTTACATTTGCAAAAATATGTCGGACAATAGAAAATTAAAGGGAGATATTGATGACAGGTGGAGGTTATGTGTCATCTGTATAGATCTGCATTCCTTGCCGGATCTCAATTTTCTCTTCCGGCAGATTTTGCCGGATTTTTATTTCGTCTTCCAGCATATTTTTAAAACGTAATAATTTTCTGTAAATTATCATAAATTTCCACAACTTTCATACATTTCCACAAACTTAATAAATTTCAACAAATTTCATAAATTTTTCAAAATTTTTTATAAATTTCCACAATAATAATGAATTTCCATGGATTTGAGAAAGTATAGTAATTCAACAATCTTTTCATACATTTTTATATTATGTTGATGGATGGAAATATATGATAATTTAAGAAAATTTTAGAAATTCATGGTCATAAATCGGTAACTTTTGTGACCAGTCACAGGCGTGCCTTCCCACCCCCAAGAGACGTTGGAAAGGGGTAGGGGTTTGACCAACATTATTTCTGTAAACAGTCACAGGGCTGCCTTGCCGGAAGAGAAAATTAGGATTCGGCAAGATATGCCGGAACAGAAAATTAAAATCCGGCAAAATATGCCGGAAGAGAAAGTTGAAATCCGTTAAAAGATTCCGTCTCCGTATACACTACGTAAAGTGTATCAATGTCATAGGTATTGATATTGTAGGTCAATCGATTCGTCTCGAAGCGAAGAATCTTTTATATTCTTGCATCAACTTTGAATTATGTTAATGAAAAATTTTTTACTACAAAGAAACGATTTTCAAAATATATAAATGAACATAACTTCCCTACGCTTAAATAAAATGTATTAATATTATAGGTTAATCAATTCATCTCATATAAACACATCTTATCTGTTCTTGCTTCAACTATTAATTATGTCAATGAAAAAAGTTTTACTATAAAACACCGATTTTTAAAATATATAAATTACCATAACTTCCGTACGCTTTATTAAAATATATTAATATTATAGGTCAATCGATTCGTCTCGAACCAAGGAATCTTTTATATTCTTGCATAAACTTTGAATTATGCTAATGAAAAAAGTTTTACTATAAAAAACCGATTTTTAAAATACTATTGAGTGCTAAGAAAATGCCATATGAATATTTTTAGAAATCCTTTGGTCAGTTTGAAGATAATAATGAAAAAAATAAGCCCTCCAAATTTCATCAATTTATCTGCAACCGTTTTCAAGTTATCGTGTTCACAAAAAAGTGTGACATCCACACACATCCACATACACACACATCCGGACAATTGCTTACAACAATGTATTAGATATTTTTAAATTGGGGAAGGTTTAATTGAATGAATTTAAAAATTTTGGTAAATGTTACCATTACAAAGCTTTCTCTATGAGGAAGCAAAATGCACATCATCCCAACATAAAATTGTTGTGTTCAGCAGGCAATGTCTTTTCATCTCAAAAATAATATTACTATCACAAAATTTCTACTTGACAAAATATATGAATAATTATCAATGTATTTATCAATTTCTATGAAAGAAATCGCTATTTTTGCTCTTTTTAAGCTTAGAAGGTTATTTTTCTTGGCTAAATATAATTCTTAGGATAAGAATAAGCGATTTTATCGAGAAGAAGGTCCTTGTAAGTAAAAGGAGTTAAAACTGAATTTTTTTAATCACAGTTTTGTTCAGCCAACTTCGCGTCTTTCAAAATACATGTGTTTGTCATGAAAAAACAAAAGAAAGTTTAACCGATATTTGTGTAAAGCTTATTCTGTGAAGTGAATTTTTGTTGCAAAGAATCTTTCGTCGAAAATGGATGAAAAGTTGATCCTCTGTTTTTTCTGTGATAAGAATTTTGTAAAACAATGCGAAGAAGAAGAAAGAAAATTTTCAATTGTTTGAAACTGCAATATAAGTGTATTTGTTTATAACAATTTTTTATGACAATCACAGTTGTTGTTGAAAGACAATCTATTGTGACGTTTTATTTTTTAGATGAAGAGAAATGATGCTGCGGTAAACATTTGTTTTTTAATATCCATGCGAAAAATAATTCTAAGGCATTTAAATAACAACTCTTCAAAAGTATTGGTAGCAATGAATCCATCTATGTTGAATTTATTTTACGGGACGATACAAAAAATATGTAGCTTCAAAGTTCAAGTTTTTTCCAGCAAAATCATCGTTTCAAAATCTTGCGTTCAATCAATCGAAAATTCTAGAAAATAATTGTTACTAAAAATTTGTTTAATTTATTCAACAAGAGGAAAGACTAAGAACACGAATAAATATTACGTGATTGCTGAGCAATCATAAAGAATGTTTACACGTAGAATGGAAATTTCCGAGAAGCTAAAAATTCGAGATTCGTTGCTTGCGTTAATTTGTTACCATAATCATTATTTAAAAAAAATGCGACTTACATAGAGTGAGGTAAAAAATAAATTATCTTATTTTTCGAATTTCGATCTATAGTTAGATCTCCTCGATACATATTTGTCATATTGGGAAATTTTTTTCCTGTGAATTGCCTTGTAACAGGACAACACTTTACCAAAGTTGGAGTCTGATCGGAGGACTTCAGAAATAATGCCCTTTGTGTACTGCTTTTTGAATTTTGAAAATATTAAAAATTATCTTCTAATTATGTTATTATTATGAAAAATGTTTCGCTTTTAATTAGTAACTGGGGAAGAATAAGTATTTTTTATGATTAATTAGCAATCACGCGATATTTATTCATCTTCTTAGTCCAGATTTAAAAAGTAAGATTTGCACTTAATTTGATGAATTTTACCAATTTTTAGGAAGAACTTTTCAGATTCAGCAATGAGTTAGATAGCAATTTTTCACAAATTATGATTATGAAGCGAAACTTTTGACACATTCAAACGGTTATTCTTTGAAAGTGGTAGGTTTAGTTTCCGCAGAGATTTCTACACACCTTTGAAACGAAGCACGCATTTTCAAACGGTCAATACAATTTCACCAAAACCAGTGTATCAATGAAGACCTTGTCGTTTAGTTTTCAGTCATGATTAATAGTTAATTTTACCTAATTTAATGACAAAATCAGTATCAATAATGCATTGAAACAACGAAAATTCAGGAGATGCTAATCTTTTAGGCACACTGTGAAGGGTTAAAATGCTTGAGTGTACGGTAATGTTAATAATTTCTTTTCAAAATTCATTTGTATTCTCTGAATACTATAAAATACTATAGGTAAATACTCTATAATATGAATACACTTTATTGAAGGTTAAGGAAGTTATGCTCATTTATAATATTTGAATCATCTGTTTCAAAGAGAAAAACTTTTTTCATCGACATAATTCAGATTGGAAGCATTAATAGAAAAGACTTTTCGATCATAAATTTTCAAATAGAGTAATTCTGGCAATTTTTGTGAAGAAATCATAAAGCTGGGAAAGGGGTAGGTTGCGACAGAACTTTTCCCTTCCCTTTTCCAGCTCGAAAAATTATAATTTGAAATACAACATTTAATTTGTCAGGTGTGTCTTTGTATTAATAATTTTTTGTATTATTTTGTAATTTTGTATTTTTTGTAAATTTCTATTTTTAAATTAAGCAAAATGAAGACTTTGGTTTGTTTATTATTGAAAAAAAAATTAATGCTTCCTCTATGAGGAATCAAATACATTTGGTAACGGGAAACTAAGTGCTCGTGAAATCAGCAACATGTAATTATAAATCAAAACAAAGTGGAAACACTCGAAATCTAATTCACAGCTAGTTCTATAAACTGTCGCGAAACGCTTTATATTAATTTAGCATACCATAAAATGAGAGGATAATTTGGCTCGCTGAAGTTAAAATCTAATAAATCGTGAAAATAGTTATTTTTCTCATACATATTTTTAAATATTTGTATCTTCTCTGTATATATTTTAATTTCTTTTTCAAAATTTTGTTATGTTGTAATAGTCGCATGGCCTGTCACGAGGCCTTTAACAATGGGTAAAATTCATATCTATCACAAATAAATTCATTGATCGCTTAGCTTCATATTTTTCTACTCTCTTGGATTACCCTTATAAGGGTAATTATAATTATAATTAAAAAAATATATTTTAGGCATATTGGAAATTTTTTTCAAAATCTCATTTTCTAAAATGGTTAACTTTCTAGCAGTCACTCATATACACAATATTAACTGCCAAGGTTAAACAGTATGGTCAGCAACTTTCGATTAGACCAAAATTCAAAAAGATAGAGCATTTTCAAAATTTGATACAAAATTTTGTTGGGAGTTTCAAAATTAATTGTCAAAGTTTCTAGCACATGATAAAATGACTTGCAAATTATCCTAATGGCCTGTTCAATTTTGATGAATATTAAGAAAAAGTTATATGCCTTCAAACATTTTGAACATTTCAAAAAGTAGAAAAAACTATTTTTCTGATAATTTAAGAAGTTCCAATAAAAAATTTACTACATATCAAATATATTTCGAAACATCGCACTTAGATTTTTCAATTAGACCGAAATTCAAAAATTTAGATCATTTTCAAAATTATGCCATCTTTGTTTTGATTGTGATTATTAGTAGATTTCTGCAAGGTTTACAAATTGGTGTGAAATGATTTTCAAAATCTTTTTTTAACTGACTACAAATTGAAGAGCTCTTCAATGGTAGAATTAATTTAAAACCGAACTTTGAACGAACGGAATAAAAGTCTATGGCTCAATGTCGCTGTTGAGTAAAAATAAAACTTATATTTTTTTTATTAACATTAAATCGAAAAATATACCATCTTACATTCCATTCTCTTTTTTCTTCATATTGTTTTTTTTTAAAGAAACCGTCTGTATTAACAAATTTTTGAGCGCGAAGCGCTAGTGTCACAATGAGAATGTAATCGTCGAAGCCGCAGGTGCTTTGAGAACCGTCTTCAATTGAAAAACAATTTCAGTTCCAATTTATGACTGCAGTTTATCAGGGGTGTGAATCACAGCTTTCGATTTTGGTTACAATATTCATGATATTTGAAAGAATGTAGTCGAAATGAATTCATTAAACGTACGAAACCAATTGCGATAGCATACCGGCGCAAGTTCTGCTGAGTATGATAGGATTTGTTCTGGTATTAAAAATCTGAAATTAGCAGGATGGGGGTGAGTGGATTTATTTTTCTTGAAACAATAATATCTTTGAAAGTGACGCTTTTAGTGAGTTCTCATCCAGTGAATCTGCTCGCTCATTGCTTCGACAATCCGTCAGACAGGGCTGAACAAATTCAGTCCTAATTTGAAAAACAATAAAGATATTTTGTTCTTGAATACACTATTGTTATTTTGTTAAGGTATAAACATTTATTTTGAACAAATATTTTTTGTTAATAATTGTTTATAACAAAATCTTGCTATAGCTACTTTGGAGTACTTTTCAAACCAAGAAGTAATTGTATTCGATTAAATTTTTGATCAATTATAATTACTTTTTTGTTGGAAAAGTAATGAAAAAATACTCAAAAGTGGCTATGGCAAGATTTTGTTATGAAAAATTATTAATCAAAAATATTTGTTAATTGATAAAAAAACATAGCACACATTTTCAATCAATTAGAATCACTTTTTTTCCACGAAAGTACTAAGAAAAGGCCAAAAAGTATTCACACGTGGTAATAGCAAGCTTTTGTTATAAACAATTATTTATTTATCAGTGGCAAAATACATTTCATGCATAATAAATGAAATGAATACACTTATTTTGGACAAAAACTGTGAAATATGAGCGTAGTTCTACTTTACGGTACGCCCAGGTGCATCTATGCAGGAAGAGTGCTAGGACAGTTTTTTTGTTGAAATTACGCTAAATTGACTCCACTTTCATTTGTTTCCTATAAACTTTGTCGTAGGATCCACGGGAAACAAGGTATTTCAAAGAAACATAACTTTTTCTTTTTTACTCAAAAATGCAAAAAAATGAAAATTTCGCTTAAAATCCAAAAAATTGGGCTTATCCGTCCACGCAAAAGTATTTTTGGAACTATTTTCGGAAAAAAATCCGGTTTGGCAATTGATCTGTTCTAGCATTGTTGATATGTTAAGGGACCACTTAACGAAACTTTCTCATCAAAAACATTCCATGTGGGAATTTTTCGGGAAAAAAACTACCAGATGACTGGACTATAGCTATTGCGGGCCTGGACTAAGGAGTGTTGGTCCAGCTGCAGAGCGACCGGTCGATGCGCGGATGGACGGCTCATCGGACTTGGACCTAACATACATAATTTTTTATATAAGAAAGCTGTAGTCAAGTAAAACTTGCATTTGGCGTGAAAATTTATTGCACAAATGCTTAATTAGAACTATGAAATTACACCCCCGGATAGAAAAGAGTAATCCCTAAAATGCGAGTGTTCCGTCAGTTTCCTTAGATTCATAATTGCGTTGTTTCTTCTTATCACAAGATTATCGCATCATAAAACATCATTTAAAACAAATATTGAATATTCTCGAAGAGAATTCTCTTTTTTGAATATCAGATTTACTCAGACGAGATATTCTATCTCGAATCTTGTGAAGGCCTATAATTTAAAATTAGGGTTAACTCACAATTAGTAATTACGAAGTTGCGTAACCATTTGTAGTTCATACATATTATTAGACACGGATTTGTATATCTTATTTATTCAACATGACCTAATTCAAAACTTTAATTATTAAAATTGCTGACACTTTTTGAAAATGTATTACACCTAATTTGCATTGAACATTATTCTTTAATTTTGAGGAAAGTATATTCGCGACTCACCAAGAAATTTATCAGATCTGATAACATTTTTATCTCTGAAACCTTATATGAAAGAATATAGTCCCATCAAAAACGTTTACGATGCGAAAATTTTGGCCCAATCATTGATCAAGCGTTTTTAAAAAATAACTAAAAGCATTACTACTTTAAATAATTACATAAATAAAGCATTTACTGACAATTCTTATTATATTTCGTACAGTGGATATGCGTAAATATTTTCTAACGATAACAAATTTTGAAAAGGAATAGCAAATAATAAAATGTACATAAAATAGATATTCCCAGTATCCCCTTTTTTACCCGCAAGAAGTGTAAAAAATGGCATTGTAGGGGGCATAGTATTTGTGAAAAAGGCTCTGTAGTCACGTTTTTTTTGGTATATTTTGACCTTGAAAATGTTATTGCGATTATTCTCATGACCATATTCGTAACCAGCACATCCAAATATTCCCAGCTCCAAAATCACTTTCTTCTTTCCCTTCTGTCGTCCTTATTAATTTCTATCTTTTTAATATTTAAACAAACAATATTTACAAAGAATTTACCAATTGAAGATTGAAATAATTTTTCTCTGCACGAGCACGGTTAGGAGAAGGAACCCAACATGCGTGAAAAACATAGAAAATAATGAAAATGCGACGATGAATGCTCACTTGAATATTTTGAGTTTATACTCAGAAGTTTCGAGTTCCCTAAAGATTTTGGTAAAAAATGTTGAATTTTTTTCATTTTTATCTTGAATTTATGTTCAGTAATCATATCCTGCCCTCCTGGCACCCACCAGTAATTTTTGGTATAGTAAATTTTAAAAACAAATATACTTATGTTCTTGCTTACCTATCCATTGTGTAGAGATATCATTCTTCAGATTAAAAGAAATGAACGCAGAAGAGAAAAATTTTATTTTTGTAAAACTGCGACATAAGTGTATTGGTTTATAACAATTTCTTATAACAATGCCAATTGTTGCTAAAACACTGTAAAAACAAAGTATTATTATTTAAGGGAATCCAGATTCATTTGTTGCTGTTGATAATAAACTTTTATTTTTTGAAAAAAGCCAACTAAATTAACTTCTTCTTATGACATTGCTTTAACTTTAAAAATTGAGACAAAATTTACTAAATTAAAAAAAAAATTATGTCTAGGTATTTCTTCTTAGTTTCTATTTCTGGTGCAATGATTCCTCTTTCTTCATCAAGTTTAGGTTTTTTAGCCTGTAAGGCTTGAACTTCTCTTCATTGTACATACTGTGTGCGTTTTTCACAGAATGTCACATTTTTTAGATACATCACGATTTTTAATTCCACATTTAGCTGTTACGGAATCAAATATTATTCGCTGAGTAATGAATGCTCTTTCATTTTAATTTACTACGATCATTTCCTTATTGAACGAAAAGCCTCCTTCTAAAAAGGCATTTCCGTGAGACCGAATAAGAATCATTTTAGTGAAATTCTTTAAGTTTTCCCATTTGCAGTGTTTACGTAATAATTCCGTCCAAAAAATATCCAACCGCTTTTCTCTTCGAGAATATAATCGCATTTGTTCTTTAACATATTCCTGACTGCAAAAGTCGGAATATTCGCTTTGGATGCAATTGGCAGTACTTCCAGTCATCTAGTTAGAATTAACGAGTTTTCCAAGACAACTATTCAAGTACGTATTACTGCCTTCAACAGAAGCTATTATTTCCGAATTTTTCCTCATTGAATACTTCCATGGAGATCATTCCGTATGCCTTGAAACGCAAAACTATAAACGATTTCTACATTCCTGGCAGAATTGAAGAATATCCTTTTTGGTCTTATTCTTACAACCTGCTATAGCTTTTCCAGTATCAAAGCCCAGTCCAATCTCCTTACTTGTCAGAAGATTCTTCTTATCCATTACGTTGATTTCATGTACAAGTCTCTCGTTACCTAATGCATCCTTTTTCATGGAATTTAAGGACGCTTAATGCCATACCACGCTGAAAACCCCAGTTCTCGTTAGATCACTGAAGTTAAGCAGTGTTGGGCGCGGTTAGTACTTGGAAGGGTGACCGTTCAGGAATACTACTAACTGCGTGCTGTTGGCGGGTCGTGGGTGTGGTGAACCCACACTTGTAGTTATTTACTACAAGAAACTATCCACCTAGAAACACTACCCGAATCGGGTAGTGTCGCGCCTATCCCGAAAGGGAAATGGCTTAATGGTATACATACATACAAGGGATTCATGGAATTTAACGCATTCACGAAATTCAAGAAATTCACAGAATTCAGGGAATTTAAGGAATTTACGGAATTCGCGGAATTCATGGAATTCCTTCAAATCGTGGATTTCATGAATTCGTGGCATGTGACTGGTCACATAAATAATATTGGTCAAACCTCTACCACTTTACAACATCTCGTGGGCCAGGAAGGCGCCCCTGTGACTGGTCACAGAAACAATGTTTGTAAAATCCCTACCCCTTCCTAAAATCTAGTGGGGGCGGGAAGGCACTCCTGTGATTGGTCACGGAAATAATGTGAGTCAAACCTTTGCCCCTTTCCAACATCTCGTGAAGGCGGAAAGGCACTCCCGTGACTGGACACAGAAATGATGTTTGTCAAATTTTTTCCCCTTTCTAACATATATTGGGGGCGGGAAGGCACCCCTGTGACTTTTCACAGAAATAATCCTGGTCTAACGCTTAACCCTTTCCATCATATCTTAGGGGCGGGAAGGCATCTCTGTGACTGCTCGCAGAAATAATGTTGATTAAACCCCTACCCTTTTCCAACATCCCGTAGGGGCGGGAAGGCACCATTGTGACTGGTCACAGAAATAAGTTCAGTCTTACCCCTAACCTTTTTCAATGTTTTTTAGTCTGGGACAACAACTAGCAAGATGGCCGATATTCAGGATCAAACAGTAGCATTAAACACATAGGAGAAAAAGTAATTTTTAAATATTTTTGACGGTAGTCTAGTCTCTATCCAAGGGGCCTCCCACTGCATAGTGTCCGAGAGTTAACGCATCCAAATCGTTTGGATCCCCAGTCAGAGCCACGAGTGGACGACTATTAAACACCAATTCGATGCTGGATTAAGATTTCAGGGTGCTAGGGTCCATTTCCGATGCTCCTTCACCAACTTCACTCCTGCCTCCCAGAGGCCACCACAGTGAGTTGCCCTGGGAGGTATAAAATGCCAGGTGATTTCGTGAGTGCCAAGTGTGCCTGGGACTTGGTTCCAGTCGACTTGAGCTTGACTACAGGCTTCTTGCAGTTTGCTGTTAGCTCAACGAAAATATGTGCTGTCACATATCTGAAGGTTTTCCGCGGCGACTGAAAAAGCGTGTTAATGCACCGATCAAGTTGTCAGTTGTCATGTCTCTAACTAGCTCGAAATGCAGCGTATCTGTAGTGAAGTACACAAACACTACAATGTAGCCTTAATTGGTGCGAAAAACTTTAGCTGAAAGGATGTTAAAGGGTCCTGCCTAATCCATTTCAGTGCAAGAAAATAGTCGACTGGGCGTAACTCGAGCTGAGGGCAAAGGAGCCATTATTTGATCGGCGGTGCGTGCTCTGATTCGAGCACATATGGCGCACTTATGGAGCATGTATCGAATTTGGCGTTTTCCTTCGATTATCCAAGCTCGATGCATCGAGTAAGCGTACGTTGACCGAAATCCTCCATGTAAGGCTCGTTAGTGGGCCCATGCAATGATAAGTTTGCAGAGCGAGCAGCGACCATCAACTATGGGTGGATGTCTTTCGGAAAAATTCAAGTGAGAGTTCTGTAGGCGCTCTCCTATCTGCAACACTCCATCTGAGACTGGAAAGGTACATTGAATCCCTTCAATGGAGACTTGGCTGACGGTAAATTTCGTGATTGTAATCGATTCCTTTCCGCAGATAACCACAGTCCTTAACTGAGTCGCAGGCAGACCAGAAATGCTGCCTTCAATTCATTTGTATTGATGTATTTGGTGGAGAGCTCGGGGTGGATAGCTCGTTGGCGAATCTTGCGCCAACGTAGAATGTAAGCCGTTACACGGAGCAACCTTTCCAAATTTGAGCGCCGTCCCAAATACTCTGCTATAAAGCTGCTAGTGATACAACAAGTTAGTACCATCTCTGTTGAGTCCGAAGCTAGAGATGACATGACAGTTGGTGGGGAAGGCCAGTGGGTCTCAGACTGACATAGCTAATTAGAACCATTTCACTCAAGTCGCTCAGACAATATCTGTGGACATTCAATACCTCGTGATGCGAAATCCGCTGGATTGAATTCAGTTGAGACGTGACTCCATGCCGAGATTGTTAAAGTTGCTTGAATGTGTTCGACGTAATTATCGACCAAGGCATTACCGGTAGGTTCCTTTGACTGAAGCCAATGAAGTACGATTTGGAAATCTGTCTAAGCACTGCAACTCTCAATTGGGACTTCCAATTCCGATGCAAGTGATTTCAAGAGTTGAGCTGCGAGCAAGGCTGCTCTCAGTTTCAAGCGCGGAATCGTCATGCGTGATATACTCGTGGATGAAGGTCACAAACTTCGAATTGGAGACAGCTTGGTTTTGGCAGCAAGAAAATGAACGGAAGCACTGCCACTGTTCGCAGGCACTCGTGAATAAACTGCTGCTGCCATGGCTCTGCGTCTCGCATCAGAGAAGGCGTGTTGTTGAAACCCATGTACGGAGCTTGCTCCAATCCATCGAGGAATGTTCATGTTGTTTAGCGCGTTCAGCCTAGTGGTAAAATCAAGCCAGCGTTTTCGATAATATGAAGGTACAGTCTCATCTCATTCGAGAACAGCCCGCTATAAGTCCGGCAGAATAATTTAGCGATCAAGGTAGTCGGCGCGATTCAACCACAAGGGTCGAACATCTGAGCCACTATCGAGATGATTTTACGCTTCTTTTGACCAGTTGAGTAGATTTGAGGTAAGGTTAAACGGAAACAGTCATTTTGGGGGTCCCAGAAAACACCCTATTCGATAACTAGACCGTGACTACAAAGTTGATGCCACGTGGGGCGAAGTCAATCTGTCTCAGGGAGATCTTCTGGTAGTTCAGGTTGATTGGCTATCCACTTTCTGAGGGCAAAGTCTCCCGCTTGTAATAGTTGGATGAGTTGATCACGTAGAGTTTTCGCTTGTTGAAGGGCATCACTTCCGGTCAGCACGTCGTCAACACACAACTATTTCTAGCGTTCTGAGTGACAGATATGCCGAACATGACTCGCCATATATGTCGGAAAGAAGTTGGTAATGCGCCATAGGCTATGTTTGTTTGTAACTTAGGCCCAGCGTGAAGGACATCATTCAAGCTGTAACCTGCCAGATGCCATGGTGAGAAATGTAGTGCGTAGGGCGCTCAATCGTCTCCAACTCATCCTTTGAAAATGGTCTCATGTGCCCAAGTTTTATATAATTAGCCATGAATTGGTCGTATTGTTTCCTCATCCCAGTGTCTTGTTGCAAGCGGCGATGTAGTGATTTGAGAGAGGTCAGAGCGCCAGTGAGACTCTTGCCAAGCATTTCCAACCCTCGATGTTTAGGAGCCAAACGCACGTTGTTTCGTCCCTCAGGAGGTCTTTGATGGAGAGGACAGTTCCTTGAGCTACAATGTCTCCTTGTCGAAGAATTTCGGGTTTCAAAAGTAAGTAATAGACATCCGCTCCACGCAAACGAGCAAGTTGCATGGTGCTGGGGTCAACGGGAGATGCGGGAGTGATTAATTGCAAATTCTGAAGACACTGGGCTTCAATGGGAAGCTTCACGGAGCCTGCTGAGGTGTGATGATAAAAACGAGCTCTTGCACGAGCGTGATCCATTGGCCTTCCTTTACCCCGCAAATTGAAATCGCTGATTTGTTCAATGATGCTCTCAATTTCCGAGCAAAGCTGGTCGAGGTGAGCGTAACTTCGGAGCATGGATCCAACAATGCCCTTACAGCAATTGGTCGACTAGTTTAACTGCTCAATCTCACTACGGCTGCACAGTGGGGAAAAAGTACATTTTTTGGTTCAAAATACGATTCGTGCTGAATCTGTGAACCAATTTAGATATTTTTTTTCAGAAAAAGATGTGAAAATTCCGGAGAGAATTGTGGAGGCCGACTTTTGAAAAAGATCTCCAGTTTTTTATAAATAAACAAATATATGGTAAAAAATGTCAATTTTTTTAATTCAGTCCTCTGGCTTCTTAGAAATAGAGTAAAAAGTTTCGCAACCAACTCAATTTGATAGTGCAATATTACTAGAAGATTATCCAATAGCGAGCAATGAACGAAACAATTTGTTAATAAACAAATACTTTGTTAAAAGTTCATTTTCGCGATTTTAATTATTTTCGTATTATTTTTCCTCATCTTGTAAGTAATTCATCGCATAACATCAATATGATGGAAAAATTTCGTATTTAAATAATAATTAACAATAATATAAACAAATTTCATTAAAAAATGTGCATTTTGGGTGTGTTTTCAAGAAAAACGCCGTTTTTTCGGTCTGTACTTATAATTAGCTAACTCGAACCAATTTTAATACAAGAGACAACTGAACAATAATATTTATAATTGTTATAAACAAATTTTATAACAAATAAAAATAGGCTGGGAAAAAGTATTTTTTCATTATCAATTGAGTAAAAACTTCCTAACTTGCCTCAATTTGCCAGGGCAACGATACTACAAGCTAATTCGATAATGAAAATTAATCAAAAAAATTCTGAAGCAAGTTCTTCTTTCATTGCCAAAATATGACTCCAGGCTACCATTTTACGTCTTAAGCAAGTCTTAGGCTTTATGATCTAGGAGAATTACTTTCTTTTTCCATTTTTGGCTCTGATTTACCTCTCTGCTGAATTTTCGAGTGTGAAACTCTCGTAGATGTCTGAAAATTTTGTTGTTCGCCTCTTGAGCTTCTTCCGTCAATTGACCAATGGGGAGGAAAGCAGATTCAATAATTTTGGCGCCATGTATGAGAATCTTGTGTGCTGTTACTGGCATGTAGTACCAATTATTAAATTTGACGTACATTTGCGTGGTTTCTCGGCAATAATATCCGAACTTGTAAGTGTAAATTACCTCTTCTGAAGCCATTGCTTGCAAAATTATGCCGAATCTACGGATCAATTCCCTGTCGACATTTCTGATTTCGGAAGTCAAATCAGGATGCATCTCTGAATGCAGAAATACAGAAGACTAAAATGAGAGAAGAGAAAGTAAAGACGAAAGAAGAGGAACAAAAAATTAAGGTCAAACCCTAGGATAGAAAACAAAGAAAAAGACAAAGGTGACGAATATGAAACCTGATCAGCAGCGTCATACCCAAAATGCAGTAGGTTCGAGGCGGTAGCAGCCACCCTCAAAAAGCTCTGCAAGGGTAGAGCCGTGTCCAGGACGGTTGGGGGCTTACTGTACCTCTGTCCTGGCGAAAGGGGAGTATAATGGATGAAGAGGCCACCGACCTGCGAGCAATAGCGGAACTTCATGTCTTCGAACTTAAACATATTTCAGTTCGAAGTCTTACATATATGTAAGACGCCCAGTCATGCGAGGAAGCCGCTCGCGGACCTCCACAATTAGAGCAGGAAGAAATAGCTTCACAGACAGGGTGGGAAGCTCTGCACTTGTCTTGTGAGCCGTGTCGGAATCGCTGACAGTGGACGCAGCGTATAGATGGGAAAACTACCGGGGTAAGATTAAAGGAAAAGCTAGAGATATACAGGGTGTCCCAGACTCAAGTGTCCGGACTTATATAGCCATATAAAAATTTGAAAAATAAATAGAAAATTCCTTTTCCAAAAATCAGTTGAAGTTTTACTTTTTTAGTTATAAAACATTTAAGCTGGACCAATCAGGAGCGCTGTATAAATAGCCGTGTGTGCGTGAACCGGCTTCCAGCGTAGTATTCTCCTGTCGCTAACCCCACCTCTGCGCTCGCTTCGATAACACTGCATTGAAATCTCGTTCACGTACACACGGCTGTTTATACGGCGCTCCTGATTGGTCCAGCTTAAATGTTTTATAACTAAAAAACTAAAACTTCAACTGATTTTTGGAAAAGGAATTTTCTATTTATTTTTTTAATTTTTATATGGCTATATAAGTCCGGACACTTGAGTCTGGGACACCCTGTAGATAGAGTGGGGTATCTTTGAACACGAGAAGATGAATTCCACTTCTCCAGGGTCCCGTCAGCTTTGGTTCTTCGTCTGATCGACGTGATTTAGCTTTGGGTATCACTGCTCGCTCTATTCAGGATGTCCAACGATTCTGCCCATTTCGAAAAATTTGACGGGACCCCACAATAATGCTATCTTTTTTCTTGGCTAATGCGAAAGGATCAAACTTTCCCACATTTCTGCCCGGGATCCTATCCTCGAGTTCTTGAGGGAAGGAGAGAAGCCAATCCGGGCAATATCTCTGAGGGGGGGCTTTGTACCAGGGGGTTTATCAGGTTCCGAGACCTGCAGCTCGGAGTCACCAGTTCGCTTATCCGTAGGGTTCGAAACGGGTGATGGTTTGGAGCCATCACTTCCCAGACAGAGTTTTTTAGGAGGACGACTGTGTCGGTAAGAGCCCGGAGAATAACTGCGTCGTGGCGAAGGCGCAGCATAGTTAATGTTTTTTTCTGGTTGGAGGCCGCGGCCTCGTCCTCGGTCCGCACGTGCGCCACGTCCGGCAGGTCCAGGCCTCGGAAGACTCGGTCGATCAAGGAAGCTTGTCAACTCAGAGATGCGACCTCAAGAAAAGATCTAGTCAGACTTGTCTCTGTTGAAACATTTCAAAAGAGACAAGAATTCAGTGTTGCAAAATCAGAAATAGGCCATAATAAAATAAGCCAACACAAAAGGATCAAATTTATGTGCCAGAGTCCGCTCCTTATGGGGTTAAAGATTAGAATTTCATAATATGTATTCGGCAGATCGTTACAAGCTCGTCACAAGGTCGCATATCTATGCTAAAATTTATTTATAAATATATATTCATATTATATCTATAATTATAATTATTTATAAATAATTTCCGGAGAGTGACAATTTAAAAAATTGTTTTTTTCACGTTATATAACAGTTCATTAAGAAAAGTTGTTTTTCGGGATTCGTACTGCTTAACTCATTGAAATACAGTTTTCGTATAAAATGTGAGAGAAATTATTGTTTTCTTACGATTTACTGAAAATATATGCTATTTGGCAATTATTTTGACCATTTTGATAAATAAATTTACAGTTTGGATATTTTTCAAGGAATGGGCTCAATTTTTTCACGGAATCAAGTAAGAGTATATTTCCGATTGTTATGATAATTTGCAAATTCACAATATTGATCAATTATCCAAAAAAATTTCATCAAAAAAGTCAGAGTTTGGCTATTTTTCAACGAATAATCTTAGTTTTTTCAGAGGATCTACTAAGAATGTCTTTGCCATGAGTTTTCGCTCCCCAAATTGGTAACAATAGTTGTTAATTAGTTAAAGAATATTTATTATTGAATTCAGAGTTTGACTATTTTTCAACGAAAATGCTCAATTTTTCTTTACGGAATCAACTAAGAATGCCATTCAGATGTGTCCTTCCTGTGATACTTTTGATGTTTAAAGGAATTGTTTAACCAATTAATATATCACACAAAAACCCAGGGTAAAAAAAAACGTTGCAAACAGTTGACAATTGCATTATGTAACTACTGAATAGTATGTTGCATTACAAGGGATGAAACACGCACAGAGATTGCAAGGAGTTTGAAATTTGTGAAAACATTGAGTCTGTTCGTGGAAACATACCCGAATTCTAATTTTGTTTATTAACATTGTTTGAATAATTAATATTTCTAATAAATTTGCGAATTACCATAGCAGAAAGTTATCGGAAAGACATTATTAGTTGATTCCGTAAAAAATTTGTTCAAAAATTTGCAAGCCGTACATTTGTTCATAAAAATGGCTGAAATTCCAAAATAGCATATATTTTCAATTAATCCTGATGAAACATGAATTTCTCTCACACTTTATACTAAAATTCTGGATTTGAATGAGCTCAACATTGCCGATCCCGAAAAAGAACTTTAAATTTGTTTATATCGTAAAAAACATTTTTTCAAAATTATTCTTACCGACTGCAAATTATTTCTAGATAGTTTTATCACAGACATGAGACCTTGGTTGATAAATTTGAAAATTTAATACAAAATTAATTTTGAAGAGTTAAAAGAAAAATTTCAATTTTTTTGGTAAATAAACAGTTAACCAAATTTTTATCAAAAATTCAAACACATAAATCTTTTTAAAATTTGAAAATCTTCCATTCAAAAAAACATGCGCTTATCGACTGAATGGTGTGCTCGGTTTTTTATTTTTAATATTTTTATAAGCTGCAAAAACATTTTAATTTCGAACGACGAGGCCCTCTAACGAATCAAATGAATTTATGAGACATTTACAGTTTTCTGAAAGATTACAATTCGTTAGTTTGAAAGTAGATGAAACTCTATTTGATAAAATAAAGGGGCTTTAAAAAATTGCACTGATGGTCTGTTGAATTTTGAAAAATAAGTAAATTAATAAAGTACCTAGTATTTTTAGAATTCTCTATATCACAAGTGGAATAAAAGTTAAGTCTATGATTTTGCTAACAAAAAGTCATGAAAGAAGGAAATGCAGAATTAATTATCAAAGATGACATATTGTATCCTCATAAGATTTAAATAGTGCTTGGTAAATATCTGTTAAATGTCTATTCATGCTCTATAAAGGAAATAATCTTATTCTAAATGTAAAATGAATCAAAACACATTATTTTCATGATAGATTTATTAAACTTGTATTTCTTGACTTTAGCATATAGAATGCTTATATATATTTACACAATTTTTTATTAAATTATACAATATTTGTGAGTGATAAGTGGAAAGAACTATTCTTTCCCTCCGTATACAGAATATATTTGAAGACTCGTCCTTGCTCTGAACGGAATCTATTTTAAAACGATTCTCCCCATTCTGTACAACCAATAAATTTTACTTACTTTCATCTAACAGATCTTTATTGTAAAGCGTATTTATATCCAAATTCCTATTGTCGTTAAATGATCGTTCATCGTTATCGTGAAATTTAATCTTAAACGATAGAGGTAAAAAGTGTCGTAGTGGATGCAGAATAGGGTAGAATAATAGCTAGTCAAAAATGTATCCATTTCTCCGTCATACTATATTACATATACAGTGAATATACATATTTTGTGCTTGAACTGTGAAAAGGTTCTCGTTTTCTTCGAAGCAAAGTTTGAGGACGTGATGAGACCAATATTTCAAAATTGCATATAATGCCTTCTCTCTCTGATTTTTTTTTAGAAATCTACAGTTTTTTATTCGATATATTTAATGCTGCTTAGAATGCACCTGTATTCGAACGATGACGGAAACGTGAGCATTTTATCACAGTCTAAGCATCGCATGGTAATATATATAATATTTATATATATATTTATATTTTAAAAATACTAATTCGCATCGTACATGGACTAGACTCGATTGCTTATCGTTAACCACATTTTCTTATGCAACTGACAAGAAAACTAACGAACTTATGAGACATACATAACTGCAAGATACAAACGTAAGTCTCACTTGCAAAGTCACTGTTTTTCAAATTATTATCTACCGTACTTATTAGCATTCCATCACGCACATTCCAAGAGACCTCAATCTTTTCTTCTGTACATGTGTTAGAAAAGATATTTTATAGAACGATTCGTAAATTTGTGCATTCATCGCCTTTTTTTCAAGGTAAATTTTGATTAAATTATTAAATAAATAAATATTCTAACTTTGCAAATGATACCTTCTTTATCTCATGCATTGGAAGGCTCGTTCGGCTTCGCTCTAACTTTAATGCATATCATACATAAATAATGCATAAATTAATTAAGTACTAGTATTACAAACTTATTAACAAAATATTGGCAAGACTGGGTTTCAGATGGATGAGAAGCTTGATTCAATCCTGATTCATAGATAGGTTTCTAATTTTGATATTTTGATATTGATTGTCAAAGAATTATATAAAATTGTCGAAGGAAATATCGTTTAAAGCCACTTGAAAATTTATTGTTAACCAGTGGCTTGCAATTTTATTAAAAATGGTCTATTTATGAATTAAGACTAACCCATTACAGGGCTTCTATCTCACAGAGTGATAGAGATTACAATAAAATAAAAATTCTCGACTGTTGTCTGCGAACTTTTTGTGACAAGCGAATTCTTTAAACATGCCTAAGGAAAACTGCATTAGATATAATTTTATACAACAGCCTTTCTCTGGATCGGAAAATTGTACTTGTATTCACGAAGTAGAGATTTGTCAAAACTCAGTTTTTAAATTCAAAGTCTATGATATCTTCTTTTCAGTTTGTCAGTTTAAAAATAAAGATCAATTTATTGCACATTATTTAGTTATCGCTAATACAATACAGTTTACCGTATTTTTCTTCTTTATTCCGTGAATATTTCTCGTACAGTTATTGCTTTAGCGCCAATAATAAATATTATAACGACGTGAGTTTGATAATTACCAATAATTACTGTCTTTAAGTTAGCTAACACATATCACAGAATACGTATTATCCATGAGAAACTCGTTCTAACATAGGTAGAGGGTTATTGTACAAATAGGCTATTCAAAATATGATTTTTTTTAATTCTTCAGATGGAAAAAGTTGTACAAATTTATAATATTAACGAAGAGCGTGTGCAATTCGCATAATTTTCAAGAAGAGATGAAGCAATGAATCCTAGGAAAAATTGATTTTTATATAATACTTGTACGATTGAAGAGGCTACAAAAAGTATTGAGTTTGATGGAATTTTTCCATTTTGTTTTCTTCTTAGTAATTCTATTATAAATCTAGGATTTTTTGGAAGTTAATGAATATAAAGCTTGCAAAATAAAATGGGAAGAATATGCGAATTTCCAACGTCGCCTCAAAAAGCAAACAAAAAATAGATTGAAAAATTGCGCGTGTCTCTAAATTAAATTGTGTGGAGATGCATAAAATATCGCACTTTGGCTTTCGATTTGTAAATGAATGAGAGAGAATACACTGAATTGAAATCGGAATAGTAATATAAGTGTATGAAAATGGTGTTTTCTCGACTAAAGCGGTAATTTATCGATATGGATGAATCGATACGAAGTACTCGCGTACGACGTTGAAGTAGTATGTAATGAGTATATTACAGAATTGTACGAAGTCTTATAATTTAAGCGATATTATCTGTATGATACAAGCGTGCGATCGCTATTCCGTTTCGAAGTGATGAACGCCGTCTGGACACCTGGAAAAAAAATTATTGAGCTTTTTTTAAAAAAAGTTTAGTCGTTCTAGAAAGTATTCAGAGCTTTAATCTTTTCCCATGATCATAGGTCAGGACTAAACTTTAAGAATATATGGAAATATTGTTATCATTTTTTTCAATTGTATATATATTACAAATTTTAAAACCATAACTTCAAAGATATTCTTTACACACACTTTTCAACTTTGACAGTCGAATTGAAACAGCCAGAATTTGAAAAATAGATTCATAGTTAAAATAATGAAATAATAAATCTCAAATAATAATGCGTAAATATGAAAAAACGAAAGCTGAAGATTTTACATGACTTTTATCTCAAGTTATTATTAATAATAATGGCTGTGTCTAGTCGTCCAAAAAAATAGGGGAGTTGAAAAAGGGGATGGAATAGTTGTCCCGAAAATTTAGGACGACCAGCCAAGTTTATGAAAAATATTTGACTACTCATCTCGAATTTCGGGATGAAGAGACACTTCGAATAATAATAACATTAGAATTATGGATTTAAACAATTCGCGGTTCGAATATTTTTAAGTTATGGAAGTGTGTACGCATACTAAAATAACCCGGCCATTCCTAACGAAATTTTGATGCCCGAAGCCACGGCCTTAAGTTATAGTATACCGACTACAGTGTAATTTGAATTATTAAAATTTTACACGATCCAAACCTTATAATAGAAGCTAATAGAAGTGGCTTCAAAAAGGTAAGACTTTTAAAAATTAAATTATTTTTATGTTTTAAAATTTATTCATGTCATGTGCATGTTTATTTGTGGATCAACCGTTAAATGCTTATGTTATATTAATTCTGAAAGTTAAATATTATAATATATAAATAATAAATAACATAATATTGGGAAATTCAACCATATGTTTATTTTAATTAAATAAAATTTGGTTTTATCCACAAAAACATTTCATTTCATTTTCTCAGCATAGAGAGGGTGCTATACTACCTCCGAAATTCGAAAAATATTTGTGGTCTTGATTTTGCACATGAGAGGGGTTTTAGATCCTGATTTAGCTTCCGAAGGAGGTTTTGAAATAGGGCTATAGGTAGACATCCAAAACTCATAAAAAAGTTTTTTTGTGCTTCTTTTCTTGTTTGTGTTTTTTTAAAGAGCTTATGCTTACCTTGATCGCTAACGTAGAGCGGTGACGAGACGATAAAAGGACTACTGGTTGAGTAGGGTGTTAGTCACCTCAGAGATGGACAGCAAAGGACTCCCAGCGTCCGGTTTTGAATCTGTGGGGCAACTGGACCGATCGTTGATCCCGACGACCCCACCACATGATGATGGGCTGGGTAATACAAGACGTTGTTGTTGATGTTGTTGCTGTTGGTGGTTGTGGTCAACGTGGTGATGGAGGTGCCGTTGTTGTTGCTGCTGCTGATGGTGTCCGTTTCCATGGGTATGGAGATGTTCATGCCCATGCCTAAGCCCATCCCCGCACCCGTTCCCCCTGTTGATGGCAACGTGCTGCAACCAAAAGTACACCTACCATCAAACGGAATCACTCATCTCTCTTCATTAATTTATTCTTTTTAACCAGTTAACTGGTAGGCTCGAAATCGACGTTATGTGCCGAAACTGCTAGAAGCAAACAATTCCGTATTCATTATGAAAGTACTGAAGAGTTTTTCGAATCGCTGATGACACTTCTACTATATTATCAGCTATTTTGAATTTTTCAATTTTGACCCTGGATTCGTCATCAGCGACGAAAAAAACCACTAGGTACTGACTTTCATTCAAATCACGTGACTTTTGCATTTTAGTTAACCATATTGGATCCGCCTTTTGAAATTTTTCAATTTTGACCCGGGATTCGCCATCAGCGACCAAAAAACCTAAGGCATACAAACTTTTATCCAAATCCATTGAGTTTTGTGGCAGTTATTCCAATTTCGCATATATGCGTCATTACCAGTTAACTGGGTAATTTCTAAAATCTATTTGCAACCTTAATGTAGGGTGATTCTCCAATTAGTATATACAAATTCCCTAGGTTCAGAACCTCATCATAAATCGCACCATTTTTTCTCTATTTAAATTTTCAAAGTGGGTTCGCGAATTGAAATTCAAATAAAATAAATTATTAGATTTTAGAATCAATACTGTAAATAGCATTTTTTTATCAGACTCAGAAATTATTTTTTGATCGTCTTATCATTTGATATAAAGTTTTGAGGCAATGAGTAATCAAAAAGTGCTTTCGAATTCTAAGTGTGCAATAATGTACACGTTAGTGGTACCAGTCGACCTCGAACGGAATAAGTTATACGACTCAGAGTTAAAGAATTCTTGTACCGATGAACGCGGATCAAAAAGAGTATGATAGTTATATTGTATCATTATATTTTTCCTGATTTTATGCTACTCAATAGGGAGTTCCGTTAAATTTTAGAAAAGGTATCATGAATCGCTCGAAATTGAAAGTGTATTAAGCGTTTCAACAATTTCTGATGCAAGAAAGAAAATAAAACACCACTGATTATGATAACAAGATCGGATGATAGCTGCTTAAAGCAAAATCAGAGACTGTTCGATCGTCAACTGGAAAATTCACTTTAATAGTTTTCTGTTTTTTTAATGAAAGTATTCAACAATGATTTTAAGTAATTCGGCTAAATATTTAGAAGACTGCCATCAACATTTCATATCAATTTCATGGCAACAGGGATCTATATCAGTGTAAATATGTTTTAAATTCTCCACTCCGTATAAACCTAGATATGACCCAAATTCCTTGCTTGATGCTGTAAAAATCTTGAATCACTCATTTTGTCAGATGTTAGAAAGACATCCAATAATAGTTTTTGATCAGTTTTGTGCAGATGGTAGAATTCAAGTCATATTGACACAAATAGAAAAATCCTCTCTACCTACACTAGCAAATATATAGTAAGTCCGGATCCTCATTGATTACGTCTCGTATTTTCTGAATCCTTTAATACAATATTTCTCTAAGCTTCTTGTGAGACTTTTTTAACAGAAGACACTTCTACCAATTACTTTCATAACTATAACTTAGAACTTCCAGCATCAGATCAATCTCCTGAAAACTGTGCATCGTTCCAAAAACAAACAAAGACAAACACAACAACAAACAATATAAAACTGCAAGTGTCACCGACCGTTCGACTCGACTGGCACCCGGCAAATAAAGATTGAGTGAGTTGACGGTGACACTCACTGGGACGTGTGCCTTGGTGGTGCGGGGTGGTGATGGTGGTAGGGATAGTACTGGTAGTGATGGTGATGTTGGACTCCTTGCCATACCTCGGAGCCCGTATCCCCGTGACTATGACCAGGATGAGCGTGCGTGTATCCAGCAGCAGTGGTCCCATAATGCGCAGCCGTAACAACAGGGTATTGTAGTTGTGGCGGAGGTGGTTGCTGAGCTTGTTGTTGCTGCTGATGAGTTTTGAGCCGGGGTGGACTAGGAGCCGTTTGACTTGATGGCGAGGTTCTCTTCCACTTACAATCTCCATTAATTGAATTCATTTCGGCCAGAGATTTCAGCGGATCTCCACTGTTGGAGTTTGCTGATCCAGGAGCATTCACAGAATGCGAAGATCTTGTAGAACAAGGTGTGGGAGGACTGTAGCTACCATTATGCTTTGGAGAGGTGCGATTTGGTGGCGCTCCCCACATCAGAACAGTTTGCCGAGGAGCTTCACTGCCATAAATATCAGGTTTGACGTCCTCCATTTTGGGAGTAAGGACTCCATTCGCTGCCGAAACTGGAGAACTGCCTGCTGAATTGCTAGACGATGCACCTTCTAAGGATTGTCTGCTACTGGCCCTGATGACATTCATGTCAGTTATGCTGTGAATTGGACCAGCTGTCGCTGGACTCGCTGCATAGGGGGAACTTCCAACACTTCCTGGATGTCGGGTATCTGCGTAACTATACTTTGGCGAATCGCTTAACTGCTGACAGTATAACTTCTCTTCGGATTTGTTCCCTAGTTGGTGACTGTCGTATGTTGGTAGAGATACGTCTATGAAACCATTGTAGGCAGTGGTGGTGTGGTACTCTGGGTAATAGGAACCCAGCGGTCGGTACTGGAAGAGGTTCTCCGTTGCTGTTAGGTACCTGGAAAAAAGAGGCTGTGAAAACTAGGTTCTTTGAGTGGACGTTTCGATTTCTGAAGAGAGAGGTGGGATTTACCTGTTATCTAAGGCAGTCGTTGGGTAGAGGGTTTGATGATAGTTGCTGGTGTGACCAATGTAAGTGGTTAAGGAAGGATCGGTAGCAGTAGCAACAGCAGCTGGAGCATATGGAGTTGCATACATTGGATTCAGATTACTGTAAGCTGCAGCAACAGCAGCTGCAGCACTTGTATCTGCTGTGAGGTAATCAACAGACGTGACTGTTGGTGTAGCTGGTGGAGATATTGAAGACTGACTCGTCAGCTTGGTGCGTTTGTTACGACAGGTTGAAAGGAAGTCCCGAAGTTGAGTTTTGTAGCGCCTATTTACACGCTGTGGAGTTGGTTGGGTTGGAATTGTTGGAGTCATTGTTGATCCTGTTAGGCTATCACTATCCGAAAAATAACTGTTGGTTAATCCCGCATCCAGGTAGCTAACCTTAAAGTCCATCGTTCGCTTTCCTAGTAGGTCTCTACCTTCCTCCTCCCTGCAAAATGATTTTATAGATAAGGAAAGGATATTTCAAGTCTTGACTGTAAAATACAAATAAATTAGGAATGTAATAATACAAAAAGATGACAGACTTACATCAAAGGTCGATGTGTGCTTATAACGAAGTCAGGTTTGGAATTTTTGTACACTAGTCTTGAGCTGGTTTGTAACCACTGCCAGCCTCCATCTTTTGTTTGGTATCTATAGGCAATCATCCCCGATGCTCCCGTTTTCAATACTAGAAACAAAGAGTAAGATGAATGAGACTCAAGTCTGCGCATGACTAAAACCTTATCTTTATGAATTTACTCACATTCTTGATGAGCACTGGCTACGTATGCCAGGTCATCGTAATGTACTAAATCGTAGCCTCCAAGATTAGCTAGTTCTGCGTCTGAATAACCTAAAAGCATCTTCCCTCGTTGATCCATCGAAACAAGTGAAAGATCTAGTTTGTGTTTGCTCTTGAACATCACTTCCTTTTGTGGTACTTCCAACAAAGAAGGTGGTCCAAATGGAGTGCATAGAGCAAATAGTGCTAATGGTGGTTCTTCTGTCTTTCTGTTTTGCCCGTGCAGTACTTTTACACGACCCCTAATGTCCAATCGCTGAAAAACAAAAGAATAGAGTTATAATCTAGAAATATTGAACAAAAACCTTAATTTTTATAAAAGGAGCTGCTATAAAAGTCATTTGGATTTTTTCTCAAAACAAATCTCATCATAATAAAGAGTAGCGGGTTCTGGAAAATGGAATGGTTCTAAGAGCAGACAGCAAATGTGTCTATTATTGCCGTGTTGTCTTTCTATTGAAAACAGAAGAAGAATTTAAGTGGGTATATATGACTGTGGAGAGTACATGTCGGTTTATAACTAATGTACTTGCGGGGAGTTTACAGAAAAAAGCAATTATCTCACGCGAAAAGGTCCCGGTAGGAGGAAGTCTTAGTTCTGCAACCTTTCTCTACAGTTTATAGTCTACAGTCAACTCCCTCTCATTCCCTTTCTTTCTTCCCGTCGTCCACTCTCTGCGCTTCTCTTATCGACTTCTTCTTTTCCTTTACGACAGTGAAATTATTAATTACTGTTTTGTACGTCGGCACTTTGTCCTCGCGAGCGTGGAGAAACAGCAAGGGCATTGAAGGCACCGGCGCATTACTTCGTGGACGAAAGACACCGGTTGTCCCGCATCCAATCTTCTGCTGTACCGCCTTCATTATACTAATCGACGTTTACGCATGAGACAAAAAATAAATTTTCGCGGTAACCTAGCCAATGTAAATTTGTTATTTTTTTACGTTTCAACAGAAAGAAGAGGCCAGTTAAAAAATTTTCTAGCTTTATATATTTTTAAAGAAAATTTTTAAGTAGAAACTGCTTCTTTAGTCAGACAATGTCGTACTTTTATTTAGGAATGCCTGACTATATAAATAAGGCTTTTTGCTTTTTACCGTTAATTTTGTTTCCTTCATCAGTCACGAAACAAATAATAATATAGTTTGAAAAAGAATGGGTCGTAAACCTTGGAAAATTATAGGATTTTACAAAACAAAACCATATTATTCTAAATAATTTTTTTCTGAAAAAAGATCTCCTTTTGCGCCACCGGGAATCGAACCTCAGAACTACTTATTTTTCATTATTTTTCTAGATGGTACAAATCAAATTTTTCAAGAAATCTGTATTATCATTAGAGAATAACAGAAAATATTTAACGTAAAGCACCTGACCGGAAATCAGTAGTTGTGTGGTTCCATTCCCAGCGGAGCGAAAAGAGAAGATCTTTTTTCAGAAAAAAATTCTTTAAAATAATGTTTCTTTCATAGCGCCATTTAGTTGGAAAAGACGTTAAATATTTTCTGACATTCTCTAATGATAATACAGACTGCATTTACAATATTATTCATTATTAAAATTAATGTATACCGACAAATTTTTGGCTAGAGAAAAAATGGGTATTATAATAGGTCTCTGAGATTCTGGGGATGCAGGGAAAATACTACAATATATTAATAATGACACATAATCTGGCCCTTTAGTTCAATAGGATTTTTTTGTTACCAAAATGTTGAGCTTCGAAGATTTGTAGATGTTTTGTTTAAAAAAATAGTTATGTTTGGTCGAACTGACTGGGGACTAAACGACAACAATTGTCATTGTTGCACTGGTTTTGCAACAATATGGAAATTTTGGCGAAGCATAAAATTCTAGATTATCAGATGCAACGTCAGTACCAATCCTGGGCGCTGCATTTCATATTAAAAAAACTAATCATAATTTTTTTTATATAAAACATTTTTGCTCTATTGAAATTATATAATTTCAGGAGAGCAGCAAAGCTTCATTTTCGACATTTTCTCCGACTTTTCCCTGAGTATTAATATTTAAGGCATTGACTAGTATTATGGAATTTTCCGTAAACGGTAGATGATATTTATATATTTAAAGTTTAGTTTTAGATGATAACCCGAATTTTCTTATTGTGACATATAATTGGCTATAGTTTATTTGGAATTTATTTTTTGATTTAGACGAGAGTTTTGTTGGTGGTGAGATAATAGCTTTCCTGGAGAAAGCAACATTTTGGCCGGACAGGGAACAGCAGGGAATTTTTTAGAAATTTTTAAATTTCGGCTTTGGGTGAAAATTCGAATGTTACGATTGTTGCGTAAGACTTTTCTATGTTTCTCAGATTTTCCCCAACCTGCGGTCACTCTGTCATGTCTACACATTCTTTAATAATATTATCATAATTGAGAGATTATGGTTATATTTTCGAAATTCGAAAAGGAGTTGCTTTAAAAGGAGCATATTTGAGATTTGATATTGCATCTGATGACAAATGAACGCAAGCGATGAATCTCAAATTTTCATCGTCGCAGAAATTTCCATTTCACAATTACATTTTTTCATGATTACTCAGCAATCACGTGACATTCATTCGTGTTCTTGGCTGAGATTTAAAGAGTAAGATTTGCTCTTAATTTTATGAATTTGTCACTTTTTTTGGAATAATTTTCTAGGTTTGGCAAAATTATGATTTTAAGGCGAAATTTTCTGAAGTTTCACACAGTTGTTCTTTGAAATTCGTAAACGTAACCAAGCTTTCCGCAATTGGGGAAGCTTGGGTAGCGCAGCCAGGGTTTCCTGACAGCAAATACATGCCAGCCCGCCACTGGATATGACGGAAGCGTGGAGAGTGGACATTATGCAGGTTTTTTTTTGAGAAAGTTGAGAATCACATATGAATCGGATATAATTATGGTAGTACGTACCAAAAAACCGGATGTATTATCCAATAGACAGCGGAACCGCACGGTGAAACTTCGTTCGAGAAGGTGGCTGTGTTGCGGCGAGAGTGCATCATGTAGAGGAAGGGTTGCACTCTCTGCTGGGAGAAAAGAATTCCACATTAGTTGTCTTTGGAGCTCCTCACGATCTTCACTATGCACCAATTCGTACACACTTTGATGGACTATGTCAGACTGAAATCAATTGAAAAACATACTTTAAAAATATTAAATCAAAATACCATATTGTTTATCGATATACAATTTGTGTCAGAAATTTATTAATAATAAAAAAGAGCCCATTAGACAAGTTGGAAAATAATTTGAACGAATATTGAGATGAAACTAGTAATTTTCTTCGCCGGGAAATGCGGGAAGTTTTATTACAAAAAATGTTTTTTTGTTTCTTTAAAAAATCTGCAATTGACGTATTTAAACAAGAAAATTCTCCTAAAGAACCGTACCAATTTTAGTTTTTAGTAGTATAATAAATCAAAAACTACCCTAACTTATAATTAGCAAATATTAATTATGTGGTTTCATTGTATTATTAGAATTATCTTAAGATTGGCAAAAAATAAGTTTGAATAAATTAAATTTGCTAAGAACCAATAGGAAAATTTATCCCATGAAGTAGTTATGGGACGGATATGGATATGGGACTCTTCATTTATTTTTAGAATCTCGTGTGCAAGTGTTGTTGGAGATATTGCCGATTGAAAATAATCGAGATTACCGGTGAACAAGGCGCCGGAAATAAATGGCTTTGCACGTTGTTTCATGTGCACTATGTACACAAGAAACACTTATTGGTATCGCACAGTAACACGAAAATCGTGACCCGTACGCTTCCGACATATTGTATGCGGGACTTGGAAATTGTCATTGGGTATAGTTCGACCTAGTCATGATTTATGACCATCTTAATAACCTCAAAGATGAACCATAAACACGACCATGAATTTAAAGCATAAACAAAAGGATAGATAGAAACACATTCTTGAACGTAATAGACTTATTCAAAAGTTATTCATTCAAAACTTATTGAAAGTAAGATTTACTAGGAGCATTTAATCGTTATTATAATAGATTTTAAAACTTCTCCGGATTTTTATATCCTAACATTGAAAACATAAACAATTCAAAACTCATACAATAGAATTCAAGCGACATGGTATGGAAAATTTTAATTTTTGTCAACAAACAATTTATGTAGTGGGTAGAATATAAAATTGTTTGTCTTCTTTCACGTTGAAGACGCGTGAAGGAGACTGAATAGAAATTTAATTTGAAACGAGTCTTATTTAAGTATGTTTAAGGTTTAAAGAATAATTTGCGATGACACAATATTTTGTGAATTGATTTCTTCGGTGGAGTAAGATTTTTAGTGAGCTCAGTCTTAAGTACTCCAAAGTCCACCTCTGTACATAATACGAGAGAGAGGTGATGAACAATTTGGTAACACTGCTCCAGTAAATAATGTAGTAAATTATACCAATAATATGAGAAATCGCACCATTCTTGCAGATTCATTATCACTTCTGCAATTACGTCAAACGCGTACAAATACTCATAATTCGCGAGAAAGTTATAGTTGTCTGACATCCTACGAACATTTTAAGACCAAAACCAAAAAAAATTCGCGAGGGCGCATTTTGAAAAGTTTTATTTTTTATTTTTTTGTAATGCAAAACGAATTTTTTGTTATAAAATGTGATGATTTGCATTCGAATTTTAAGAATAATATGAATGATATATTTTAGAATTCGAGGGGATCTATGAAGGATACTTATTCTTAAGAAATTATTTTCAAGGTAATTTTGATCTATTTTAAGGAACATTATTAACAATTTTCTTATGATTTCGTCTTTATAAATCATTTAACTGCTAAAGTTTAAATAAAAACTGCCCTAATGACATCTCTCTATAGTCTTCAGTTGATAAAGAAGATATTGAGTTTTTATGCGATGTTCAACTGTTATTGTTCTTCCAATTGAAATCTGTCATTAAAAGTCAGGTTGAATTTCGAAATGAATATAAATCTAGCAAAAAAAAAAAAGGAACGCTTGATGAAAATCGTGAGAAGGTCTGCTTAGTTTGTTTAAAAAAAAAGTCGATGCAACAATAATGAATCTGCAAAGATATTTTTAAAAGGAAAAGTTAAAGATATGATAAAAAATATCTTCGAATATAGTGCTTCCGACGAACGATTGCCAAATGCTGTTTATAGTGTATGTTTAAGAAATTCATACCGGTTAAAGAAAGATGGTTCTCTGAAGAACATAGATCTTCCGGATTCATCACAGTTTTATGCGATAAAATTGGGTACCAGATCGACAAGTCTGATACCATGTGAATGTAAAATTTGTCACATTATACGAGAGCCATTATTCAAAAATTGCATAGAAGGGATCGTGTCCACTCTTCGAAGGAATACTAGTGCTAACATTTTGAAACCAATCAACGGTATGTAAAGAAATGTTTAAAATGTATTTAGAATAAGTGATAGAGTAGAGCTGAAAAAAATAAAAATATTCCTTGCAGATTACCTTGTAGTCGATAAAGGACGTGGCAAAAAGTCGAGGCCTTTCACCTAATTTAAGAAAAGAACTTTCTGTTGGTATTCACTGCTTAGCCAATTTTTTTGAAGTGAAGTTAAAATTGTTAAGACCAACAATGCCTCAGATGCTGAACAAAATGTTGTTTATTGCAATAATTTAGACGGCTTAATTGAGTACATACGTCAAAGAAAAGCGTCAAGTTTCTCAAGTGCACTTGAAATTTGGCATCGATGGTAGTGGAGATTTCATAAAGCTTTGCTTGTCAGTACAATCAACTGAGGATGACTTGGATTTTGACTGTGTTCGCCAGAAATACAAAGAAGGTGTCGCCTCTAAACGATTTCGAGATTCTGGGGTGAAGAGGCTTTTCATTATTGGTCTAGCACAGTCTTCTCGATCCAGACTTCAAAAAATACATCGATAACTTGAAAAAAAGGTTCTTCGATTTGGGTATGTCGGTAACACCTAAAATTCATGCGGTGTTTCACCATGTCGAAGATTTTTGCTCGTCGAATCAGAAGGCATTAGGCTTCTACAATGAGCAAGCAATGGAATCTGTCTACTTTGATTTTAAAGCTGTTTGGAATAAATATAAAGTACATGTAAGTCATTCAGAATACTGTCTGTGAATTTGATGGTCTTCACTTTTAAATTAGAGATGTTCAATTTTCATTTATATGAATGTCACAACCAGTTACATAATTATACGTATATTGCTTCCTCATAGAGGAAGCTTTGTAATGGTGACATTTTTCAAATTTTTTAAATTCATTTAATTGAACCCTCCCTAATTTAAAAATGTCTAATACAATGTTCTAAGCAATTGTCCGGATGTGTGTGTGTGGATGTGTGGATGTATGGATGTGTGGATGTATGGATGTGTGGATGTGTGGATGTCACGCTTTTTTGTGAACACGATAACTAGAAAACGGTTGCC
>CAKNXH010054790.1:11486-38351 GCA_932178445.1 Andricus quercusramuli | reverse complement strand
GGGAAGCAAAGTGCTCGTGAAATGAGCACCATATAATTATAAATACAAACAAAGTGGAAACACTCGAAATCGAATTCACAGCTAGTTTGAAATGTTGCAATCTTATGTTTGATTGTTAGTTATTCAATAATATAATAAATAATATTCTTATTAATTGATATTCACTTATTAACTTTCCATATAGAAATAATATTGCGTTGAATACACATTACTTACGAAAATCGAATTTATCAAAAATCTGCAGATTTGAATTTGATCTTAATCGTGGGGGCGGGAGGGCACCCCTGTGACTATTTACAGAAATAATGTTGTTCAAACCCCTACCCTACTCCTTTCCAACGTCCCGTGGGGGATGGAAAGACACCCTTGTGACTGGTCACAAAAAAAAGCTTTTTTTAAACCTGTACAGAGATCAAGACCCTACTACTTCAATGAAAAAAAATTTCAGCAGACGAGACTAGAGATCTAATATAAAATATTTAATATAATTTCATATAAAAATATGATCTCTTATATTTAACTAGTCGGGTCCGCCATACTAGTGAGTTTTTTAGGTTAGAAAAAAAACCAGACCTGATGGCGGATATCCAACCACAGATTTGAATTCAGCGACTCCCAGTCCATAGGAATTGACTACATCGTCTAGTCCTTCGGAACTCCTATTTTTTTGTGGGCTGTGTAATTCAGGTTTTATTTACTTTGATTTCAAGCAACACAATTTTTAACTTTTTATTTTCAGATTGTTTGATTTTTAACACTAACTTTAGAATTATTATTCATTCTGGAAAATTTCCAATAAAATATTTTTCAATTGTAAAAGATAAATTTTTTCAAATCCTGAACTGAAAACAGGACAGGTGTAAGATATCACATTAAAATTAAAGATTAAAAAAATAATTCAAAAGAAGATTGCTATATATAATTCCAATGTTGGAAATTGCACAATTTTAAGGTTTTCAAGTCGAAATTGTTTTCTTTAAGCTTCGACTTAAATGTTCTCATTTTCGACTCAAATCATAAAAATTATAATATTTAAATCGAAAATGATTTAACTAAGGCACTGACTAGTATTGCGAAATTTTCCGTAACGTTAACCCTGAATCAGCTGGAAAAAGGTTAGTCATACGGCAAATTCCGTAACAGGTTACGCAAGTCCGTAAAATCAAAACTGACTCAAGTTGAAATAAAATAATTCAGAATACTTAAATCTAAAATTATTAAATCAAAACTGACTATCAAGGTTTTCAATATGAACCTTTAAAATTTTAAATGATTCAATATTGAAATTGTCTGAGAATTTTCAATATTGAAATTTAGACTACAACATTGTGAAATTTTTAATTTAAAACCTCAAAACATTAAAAAATTGTGTACCAAAAAATTTCAAATTTAAGCTTTTGAAGCAAAAAAGCTTTATTACACAGGCCTCAAAGATTGAACTGTTTTCGAAATGCGTATTAAAAACTACAATTTTCGATTGAAAAGATGATAAATATTACCAATAAGTATCATATTATGTAGTACGACTTAATATTTAAAGTGATTGGATACTTTTTTTTTACTGAAAAATGTGACTTCTGTAAAAAAATCACTGGCATTTTCACCGTTTAAAATTGGATAATTTGTAGTATCATGAACCTTTAAAGTTAAATTATTCTAAAAACGTCAAAAATTAGATTCTTTCGAATTGGAACCTTTTAAACTTGATGAATTTATACTTGAATTGTTAAAAATAGAACAATTCCAAACTGTTTGCTTTTTCATAGAGAAAGCTTCATAATGGTAATAATTTCGAAAAAAATGTAATTCAGTTGAGTATTCCAAAAACTGAAGTACTCTTGAATGAAGATCTTGAAGAGAAGAACTTCATGTTGAAGATAATTTTATAAGATGGCAAAGGGATGCATCACCGAGTAATAATAAGGAAACCGATCTCCCTGAATGCGTTCTGACTGTGGTAACTGCACCTTTATTGTCGAGCTCAGACGGTTCTAATCAGCAAACTATGGCCATTCGGGCATGCGCACTGTGATCTGCTATCTCCGTTTCTCCCGCGAGAAGTGTGGGAGTAAGCGCCAGTGCATGAATGACTCTGTGATGACAAGAACGACAGCAATTGAGGTTATATCAATGTTTTTTAACTTATGGCAAAAGTTTTTGCAAAGTTAAGTATGATTCGAAAAATTAAATAATCAAGTAGCAAAAATGATGATAAAAAATTTGATCTAAGATCACTAGGAGAATTGAAAGTGATCTTTCGTTACAAAACAATTTTAAGAGAATATTTGAATACATTTCAAACAAATTTTAGTGCATAAATAATAATGGAACAATTTTTCATTTATAACGACTCAAAATTAAAATAATCTAAACCCCAATTTTTAATGTGTTCAGTTGAATATTAATAACATTTACGGGAACTTAATCTCAGTTTTCAGTTGTCATTAAACATAGCGCTCACTCGCACACTTCTCGCGGGAGAAAATGAGATATCAGATCACAATGCGCATGCCCGCATAGCCATAATGAACTAATTAGAAACGTCTGAGCTGGGCAATAAAGGTGCAGTTTCCGCAGTCAGATTTCCAGCCGCTTTGTACAGCATGATCGGTCGGATTATTATTACTCCGTGGGATGCATGTATGTAATAATAAACTGTCACATTGACATGATAGAAAAAACGCGAAATAAAAAACAGCCGAAAAGCGACCGGAAACATCTAGGAGCTTCAATGTGGACAGAATGGATGAATCGTATGTTTTTATATATAATAATTTAAAATACTGAATCATGCAAAAATTATATTAATTGCACCAATGAATTTTCAGTCACACGCATATCTGATTTATCAAATCTCAGTGCAGGTTTAAGTTTCTCAACTCTGCAATTTGTGAATCATTCACATCTCTATTCTGCATTGCTGTTATTACTGTCATTATCTTACAGCTCGCACATATTGTATTCGGAAACGTACTTTATCTTATAACGCAAGCCACAAGGTATAAGGGCATTTTCTCTTTGATTTTACTGCTTTATAACTGGGCGTACGTACTAACTCCAGCAGTAATGCACGAAAGGGTATAAGCACAATTACTACGTGCTTATTTCACAAGAAGGGTGGCATTCTCATAAGCAGGGCTACTTATCTTGTCGATAAAATATAAGGGTTTGTAAAAAATTCCACCTCTAAGATGGAGACGGAACATAATTATATTAATTAACCAATTAATTGATCGAAAAATGCAATCTTAAGCAAGTCTTCCGTGTTCGTTTGGACACATGGGGTTGCCCGAAGTTAAGCAGCACTTGACTCGGATATATTCGGATGGGGGTCATCGTACTAGGTGGAGTATATTTATCGGCTTTTAGGCTGTTTTCACTTTTGAAAGAATACTATGTGGCCCATGTCCTTTACCTGTCAGACGCATGGCCTCAATAAAAAAACTCTATTATTAATATTTATCATTATTATTATCATAATTATAGACTCGTTATACTGTCGGGGATCAAGGAGTTTATAGGTAAAGCACTAAGCCGTAAAAGGGGGAGGGGGTTTTCATTTTTAGATTAGTCTAAAATTTCCGTGTTGTTTATTTAAATAACACGTTCGTTTCGCAGCACTGCTACAACTGAGGTCACTGATTAATCTCTCTAGCAAGCACCCCAGGCGAAGAGCTTCACAAAGTCACCATGTAAAGTTCTCCACGCAGGCTCATTTTTCATAAAGGTACGATATATCAATTATTCTTACCTGATATACGGTAGTCACATCGCAATAAGAGCGCTCTGTAAAATAGACAATAAAAAAATATCTATACAAATTTCCGTCAAATTGGTCAGATGAATTATTTTAGCGCTCCACAGGGCAAGGGTAAATGCAGCCACGTCTTTTCCCGCTGCGCATCCCGAAGGTGGCTGCACGGTGCGCTTGTGTGCTCTAATTTTAATTAAAGTTAATGCGCGTTCTTCGTAGTGTCTAATTGGCTGAGCGAGCCAGACGATTATTCATCACCGGGAGATGGATATGCGATTTTTCTCCCTTTTTTAAAATTCTTTTTCCTACATCAAATTTGCATATTTCCAAGATAAAAAGAGCCAATAAAAAGTCCTTACGATGAAATTTTCAATCTTAATAACACAACATCCATATTTTTCAGATATGTATAATCTATAAAATTTGAGTCTTTTCATGTAATTTATCAGTGTTAATTTAAATTGTATTTTTTTTACTCCTTCGTATAATGATAGGTCACTTTATATGAAAAGTCTAGAAACATAATAAATTTCAAATTTTTTTCAAAAACGTTTTTCTTTGCACCTAAGTTTGCTAATAAATTTTGATCGATTGAAAAATGCAGATTATTTAATTTAGGCATGATTGGCAATTTAACTTATTCAATTATGAACACATCACAAATCAAAATTGTACAATTATTTTATAAACATATAGTTTTTAAATTGTCCGAATTGGAATGATTCCAATTTTCAAAAACTTAAATTTTTAATAATTGAGAATCAATTTTTTCTTTTTTTTTATTCGTTTATTTTGAAAACCTATACTAATTTTATGAACATGGACAAATAGTACAGTTGGAATTCAGGCATTATTAAAAAAAATTTATTTCCGAAAATTCCAATTCAAAATAATTCAATCCTAAAAGTGTATTCAGCTCTAATTGTTTTTAAAACTTCAATGCATGAAAATTTAAACACATATTTAAAAATTAAAAAAAATCATACGCATTAGGAAAGTTGGTCAAATTTTGATGAGTGACTAAAGTTTCAGTAACTGTTTTTCAAATCAAAAATAATTATTTTTTAACATTTAACTAGTTCAAGTTTTTATTTTTTAGAAGATTCCGATTGTTTAACATTTTTTCGATCTTCAAATGTTGAAAGAATTAATTTGAATTTGGGCTTTAATGATACTATGGATGTATTGAATAAATCAAAACTAAAAAAGAATGTGGTTAACATATATAGAATTTTAGGTCAAAGATGAACAAGCAATTAATTCTTTTTATTTCAAAAGCCTACTTTTACATTGTTGGATCAAAATTAATCTGTCAAATGTTTTACAAAACATTCTAATTTTTAGCTAGAAAACTCAACTCTTTTGTTGAAAATTCATCTTTTTTCTAAAAATTGCAATTTATTATCTTGACTCCAAATCTTCGGAATTTGAGACATCAATGTTTTTGAAGTAATTTTTTCTCTCTTCCTCCTCTATTTTCTTGAAAAATCACCCTATTTCTGCTGTTTCAAGGGAATTTTAAGCTGGGCAGTCTGGAATCACTTTTACAATAATTTACATGGTATGTTTCATGTTGGAGTTCTAAAATGTTTAATTCTTTCTCAAATTTTTATGATAAAGCAATTAGTATTGAATTATTATTATACACAATACAATCTTTTGACGTTTAAGTGTCCACCCTGATGAGCGCACACCAGATATTTTTTTGTGAATATTCAAAAGGATTGAGTTCAAACTAGCTCCCAAATATAAATTATTAAAATTTAATTAAAATTAATAATTTGCCATACATATTAATCAGTTTTTGTTATAATTACTGCTTTACCATATGAATTGTATATAAATTGTTCATTCAAAATTGCATTTACACATTCCTATTTATTACTGATTTTGTAATGAATTACAAAAGAGTTAAAGATGAAGAATATAGTGTCAATATTTGTAACACTGTTTCTAGTTTTTTGTATAAATATACTTGAATAGTGATCAGTTACTTTATATCAGTCAAGAGGAGTTCTTTACGGGCTCTCATTTAAATAATCCAAAAACACGCACTGCTGGACCGAAAGGCCATATTACTGATGGTTTTACGACCGTCTCTTGCCGTTAATTAAGAGCTCGCAATTATTTAGTCGAAACTTTGGCGCACCCCCATCGGCAAGGAGCCCACGAGCCCATCTCTATCTCTTTTGCTCTTGCACATTCAGGATCTTATTCTGCCTCCTGCGCTGGTTCCCTTGATTTACTCACCTGCTAAGAATGAACTCTTTGATTTGTTTCATTTTTTTTTCTTTTTTATCTCTTCACTTCGTTCTATGAACCCGAATTTTGCCTTACTTTGCATCAGTTTTATTTTTTCTTATAAAATGTGCCCAAATTCATTGAGTTCCATAAAAATTTCCTTTCCGTTTTTTCAGTTTAATTGTTTTATATGCAGAACAAGATATGGCTTAGAAACAGTAGAGTATTCGAGGCCCGGCGGGGCCTGGCGCCGCCAGGGTACTTTTTTTTAAGGCCTAGCGGCGTGGCGCCACGCCACTTTCTTGTCATACGGAAAACTTTTCCAGTTATGTTTTTATGTATTTCATATTTATATTTTTATATTTTTATGTATTTTCCATTCATAAACCACGTCACCAATTTTAAGCTTTTTTTACTTTTCCTCCCCCCCTGAAAGTAACGTAGCCGTTGTCTAAAAACGGGTTTACATTTATAAATTCTTTTAAATAAAATTGATGTATATAACATATTGCATTCAATATGAAACGCTTTAAATTCATAAGATTTTAAGCAGAAATATATAGCATTTTCAACAAAATAGTTGAATTTTCAACAAAAAAAGATTTTCTACCCAAGGAAATGAATTTTCAACACAAAAAGACAAATTGAAAAACAAAATTCAGCCAAACAGTTGCATTAACCACTGAACAAATAAAATTTCCACATAAAGACATGAGTTTTCCAACAAATAGTTAAAGAATCAACCAAATGGTTTAATTTTCAAAACAAGAAGACGAATTTTTTCGAAGACAGTTGAATTTTTAACAGAAAAGTTACTTTTCAAACAAGAAAGATGAATTTTTAACCAAGGAGGATGACTGTTCTACCATGAAAGATGAATTTTCAATCCAAAAGAATAACTTTTTAACAGCATGGGTGAATTTCCGACCAAAAATGATGACTTTAACAAAATAGTTAAATTTTCCCAAAATAATTAGATTTTTAACAAAATTGTTGAATTTCTAATAAATTGTTGAATTTTCAGGATACAAAAATGCATTTTCAATCCAGTGGTCAAATTTTCATACAAAAAATATTCAAATTCAATTGAATATTTGAATTTTCAAGGGGAAAAAAAACAAATTTTTTAGAAGACAGTTAAATTTTCATCAAAAAAGTTCATTTTTAATCAAGAAAGATAACTTTTTTACCATAAATGATGCATTTTCAACGAACAAGATGAATTTTCTGCCCAGAAAGAGAACTTGTTAACAAAATATATGAGTTTTCTAACAATTAGTTGAATTTTCAAATAAACAGTTCAATTTTCAAAAAACAAGATTAATTTTCTACTCAAAAAGACGACTTTTCAACAAAATACATGATGAAACAAACGAATTTTCAATCAAAAAGATAAATTTTTGACCAAGAAGATTCACGTTCTATCAGAAAAGACGAATTTCCAACTTATATAATATGCAGGATAACGTTTCAACGAAATACGGAATAGTTCAATTTCGAAAACAAAAAAATAAAGACAAATTTCCAACAAAGCTGTTAAATTTTCCACCAAAAAGATGAATTTTCGACCAAAAAGATTAATGTTACACCAACAAATATAAAGTTCGAACAAAATACATGCATTTTTAACAAAATTATTTAATTTTAAAGCCAAAAAGACGAATTATCTACAAAAATAGTTCAATTTTCTACCAAAAAGTAGAATTCTCAACATAAAAGTTCGTTTAAAAGCAAGTAGTTGAATTGTCAACTATAATGATGAATCCTCAATAAAAAAATTAATTATTTTACAAAGTAGTTCAACTTCAAGTAAAATCACTGATTTTCAACAAAAGAAATGAATTTTTAACGAAGCATGTCATAGTTGATATTTCAACGAAACAATTGAATTTTTAACCAAAAAGGATACATTTTCAACCAAGAAGATTGAATTTCTACCAAGATAGACGAATTTTCAAGAAAATAGATGAATCGTCAACCAAAAAGTCTAACTCTCAATTTAGAAAAATAATTTCTTGAGCAAATAGTTCAATTATTAACTGAAAAAGATAAATTTTATCCCAAAATGGAATAGTTTTGTTATCAGTTCAAAAAATTTATTTTCAACCAAACAAAACAAATTTTCATCAAAATATTAACATTTTCAACCGTACAGATAGACATTCAATTTAAAAAATGGATTTGTAACAAAGTGGTTGAACTTTTGATCAAAAAATGACCTTTCAACAATATAGTTGCATTTTTATCAAAATAATTTAATTTTCAACCAAATAATAGAATTCTGAACCAAACCACATGAATTCCGAACCAAAATTATACAGTAGCCTCTTTAATACAAAAAAAAACTTTCACCGAAAAATATGGTTGGTTGCTCTTACTGGGTTTAGGTTCTAAATGTGATCTAAGTCCGTAACGATATTTCCACTTATAATCCCCCTTCTTTTTACTAATCTTAGTTTTTGGGGCGGGCCCCCCCCCAACTAGTATCGTAGTTTCAGGAAAGTACCGCCAGGACACTTTTTCTTTTAGAACTACAGCACTGCTTAGAACCATTGATCTTTCAGATTTATTTTGCCTTATTCTTTTCGTATTTTGCGAACATTCGTTGTTTGGCTTATATCCTTTAATTTTCTTATGATTGTCATATGAAAATATCAACTGTGGAAATTTGAATCAATAAAAATGTATATATAATAGCGAATTTTAAATGAAAGCCTCTCGACATTTTCTGTTTGTAAATAATAATGATCTCGCCAAGTTTTAATTTGTTTCATTTTAATAAATTCGCAAAACAGCTGCAATTTTTTCAAATTTTTTTGGTGAGATTTCAATATTTTCGAACACTTACTAATCCTGAAAAACTAAAGACCAGTGAGATACCAATGTGACTGTTTGTGTTACATCCTTAAACATAAACGCTCTTTCAAAATTAATTATTTAAAATTCTTGAATGCAATACTTCAGTTTCCCTGCTGAAAAAAGCGTAGAAAATGTAGAATTTGATAGACTCTTTATTCAGAGAAAATTCTAAATTGAATCAAACTCTATAAATTTAAGAAAAATTCAATTAAAAGCTATCATGAAGCGAAATTTAAATGAAATTCTATAGGCACATTCGAATTCATACAAATCATATGAAATTGAGTCAAACAAATTTCACAAATAAAATTCCATCAGCAGATTTGATAAAAATTCTCTCTAATTCAATCAAACAACAAAAAAGAAATCCTATGCTTTTCTATGATCATATTTTCATTAAAATTTTATCAAATCTTGTCAGTGTAACACTTGCAACAAATTCTATGTTTCGGAGTCTATAGGATATCTATATTAAATTTGATCTATTGTGAAATCGTATACTTTTCTATAAACAGTTTCTCATTAAAACTCTGTCATATATTATTCTCGCAGAATTTGTATGAAAGCCTATTTCACAAAGTTTTGCAAATTTCTATTAAATTCTGTCAATAAAAAAATCTTATACTTTTCTATTAACAGATTCTCAAAAAACCTTGATAAAATCTTATCCATATAGAACTTATTCCAAATCCTATCTTCTAAAATTTTGAAAATTTTCCTCAAATTCTATCTACTGAGAAATCTTATATTTTTATATCAATAGTTTTTTATTGAAAGTCTATTGAATATTATTGGCATATGACTTATATCAAATCCTATGTTCTAGAATCTTGAAAGTTTTTATCCAACTCTATCCGTCGAGAAATCTTATACTTTTTCATCAACAGCTTCTGATTGAAATTATTTCAAATTTCATCCACATCAGAATTGTATCAAATCCTACGTATCAGAATCTCGTAAATTTTCGTCCAATTGTATCCGTCGAAGAATATTATTCTTCCCTATCAAAATTTTCTGATAGCATAAGATTTGAGAAAATTCGAATGACAATGTCTCAATAGAAAAGCGTAAGATTTCTGGAAGAGTAGAATTTGATACAAATTTTTTAGGTTCTGGAAAATAAGATTTGTTGCATATCTTGTGCGGTTAACCCTCGAAGCTCACACTTATTCTTTCGATCACGGAGAACACTGTGAGTCAGTGTCACTTTTTGAGGGTCTACCATTTTACAATCACTCATCCGATCAACTTGAAAAAATTCTTGGATATTATTCAAACATTGAAGAATCAATTCATGTAGATTAAATGTGTCTTTGGATTTATTCACATATCGAAAAAATTCACGAACAAAATATATCGTGAACAAATTGAAATTTGTTCAATTTTTTTATATTTCCGGCTAAAAGTTCTCCCAAAAGATATTCTTGACAAAACACGATGTGTGGGTCTGAGTCAGCTATAGAGAGCCTCAAGGGTTATGATATTATAGAGTTCCAATGAGAAAATTTTCATAGGAAAGTATAAGATATGCCGATGGATAGAATTTGGTAGCACATTTTCAGCTTGCATTTTAACATGGATAGGAATAGCATATGTGATATGATTCAATTGGATTTCTATCAAAACAGCGTATCAAAATCGTTAGTAATTTGGGATAGATTATTTGATAGGGTTGGATTGAATTTTTATTTAAAAACTTATATAAATGCACTGATCCATTCAGCTTGGATAGAAATTAATAGAAATTGTGTCCAAACGTTTGATATAAATTAATTGCCTATTTAGGGCAACACCGTGGGACATTTCCGCTAAATATTATCATTCATTTTGCTAGACTTTCTATTGAAATCGTTTGTGAGGAATGTGGAAGGAATTTCTGAATCTGCGTATGCAGAAAATGGATTGAAAATATTAAGTTTATATATAATCTATTATTGGAGAGCCGTCTGCGAAATTAATTTTAATCCGACATACATGTTAAAGCAATGGGAACACGATTCGGCGTGATCAAAGGAGTGCTACAAATTGAAACAAACCAGGCACGTAATAATAATTAATCCGCAGGGCGCATTAATAGCGGGCTCACATATCACCGTTTCTCGGCACAGGTATGTATGTACCTACGTACCGACGTGCAAACACAAGGCTTGCTCCAAGTTGAGCTCTCAATTATATAGAAGAGTTATGAAGGCGCGCATGGTCCCGAGTCAGAATAGGGCGAAGGGCAAGAGTGCTCGAGGCGATCCGATTGTACCGACATTAGTAGCTATTAATTGCCCAAATGTGCCAACTAATTCATAATCGGCCAACCCTATCGGGAATCTCGTACTCCGACTTTGTAGGTAAAACGAATCAGCACACACCTCACACCAAATTATTATCTTTTATAACGTGTAAGAAAACAAAGAGGGTGGTCGAAGAACTCTTTTCTGGCCATGAATATTTACAAAACAAAATTCTGACCTTCTAAAATTTTGAATATAGAATCGTTTTTAAATGCAATAAAGGGATGTTTTATTTGAATTCATAAATTTATTTTTTTCAGAGCTGCCACAGTAAGGTGGACTTGATTTTGAAATACTTGAAATATTGCGCTCCTACAATCGGATAATATTTCAAGAGGTCTTACTTTTCCAAATAAGAGAGGCCGCAATGTCACATTACGCGAATGTTACTTGCCACAAATGTAACTTGCCAAAAATGTGACTTGCCGCAAATATGATTTACTACAAATGTGGCTTGCCGAGGGTTGGCATGATCCGGACCCAAAATTTGGTGGAAATTGATTAGAGAAGCAAATATATCAGTTAAAACAAGTGATGCATAATTCTGAACAATAAAAAAGAGGTTGTAAGCAAAATCACCAAAAAGATTTTTTTTTCACACTCTTTCCTGAAAATCTGTATACTTTGTGATAGAATCAAGTCTGTCAATGAAAAATAAGGTTGTCAAATGAAACACACACAATTTAAAAAAAGGTGGCTCATATAATTCTTGAAAATAGCCAACATGTAGGAACTTTTCTTGACAGTTGAAGCATTCTCTACAACATTGCATTGCACTTGTTTGGCAAGTGGAGTATAGTGCACTATTGTAAAGCACGCTGCCGTTAATTAAATATCGCACTCTTTACAACAATTTTTGTATTTTTCATAATTGTGATATTTATGCATCATTAGTTTATTTCTACTGATCATGATAGAAAGCTTACAATATATACGAATGTTTACAATTACCTTCAATTTCTTTCAAATTCAATTAAGGTAAAAAAATCGATACCTGAAACATCATTGAAGACATGACAAGATAGTAAAATTGTCAGATTCGCGTTCCTTGCAAAAATCCTACATCTGAAACTGCATTTCTTTGTCACCCCGGATATTGTGATCTTTTAATAAAATGTGAATAGTGAAAAAATCAGAAAAAGAAGGGACAATTCATAATTTTGAAAATTGGTAAGTTAAGGTTGGAATTTTAAACATCGATGCATATCTTTGTACTCATGTAATTTATATTTTCTATGAAATTCTTGTAAATAGTGGCATTAAAATTTCCGATCCAGATCTAGGCTCACAAGTAATGGATTAAGAATATTCAGAGAATTTCGATACAATAATTTATTTCAAGATGAAGTTTTATTTATTTTTATTTGAAATTTTACCATCAATTTTTTTTAAAGACGTTTTTAAAAGCATTTGTTTTTTTCGTGATCGAGTTTAGATATAAAAATGTTATCATATCTGAATTATAGAGATAATTATTTCCTAATAGAAAACGAAACAAATTAGACGCAATATCTTCTCAAACAGTGACAGAAACGGAAATAATAAATAATTCTTAATTCAATTATGCCGAATAAATAAGATATGTAAGTTGGACTATAATCATATTCAGAAACTACGAATATTTACCTAATTGCATAATTACTGATTGTGAGATGAAGGGAATTTTTATTTTTCATCCGTGGCAAGATTCAAGATAAAACATCTCTTCTCGGAGGCACATCAAGCTAGCACCTCCACAATCGAAATTCCTAAATTTTTTTGTATCAGAATTTTGGACTTTTTTTGGGTTGTATTGCAGATTGTTGGGCTCCACTACATAAAAATTAAAAAAAATTAAAAATCAAAGACGACATAATTTTGGGCTTTTTGGGGCTCTTGAACGCGCCAACAATCAATTTCCAAAAACTTCTCCTACCGAAAATAAAATTATCCCCTATATAAAAACTCAAACTAGAAAGAAACGAAGTGACCATAATTTTTGGCTTATATTGGGCTCTCGAATGCACCGAACAGAATTGTCAACAATCACACCTATGTACAAAAAAAAAACACCTAAATAAAAACTCAAACTGGATTTTTGTTTGCAAAAACCACCCCCACATATAAACAATCAAACGCCTGTATATGTATTCGAATTTGCATTTTCAAGGAGCCCAAAAATCAGAGACTCTATTCACCCTATAAAATTCTGAGCCTCAAACATCAGAAACTCCATTTACAAAGTAAATTCCTAAGAAAGATAATTCTTTGACAAAGTCACATCAGCCCGGTACCAAGGGGTTGCTTTTTATCGTTAAGGGTAGAAGCCGAAAATTCGTTGTCAAATTTTCGAGGAGCCCAAAAATTAGCGACTCTATTTACGCAGTCATATTCTGAAAAAGATTATTTTTTGAAGAAGTGATATCTGCTTGGTGTAAAGGGATTGCTTTTGAACGTTAAGCGTTGGAGCCCAAAACTCAGTGTTGGTATTTTTTAAGAGCCCAAAAATTAGAGACTCTATTGACACCGGAAATTTTTGAATGGAGATGTAAATTTTCAAACAAATGGAACATTTGTAAATGTTGGAAAAAAACACAAAAAGACTCAGAATTAAATCAATGTCTGAAAATCTATATAAGTGATAGAAACTGCTCCTAAAGGTCAACAAAATTTGTGTACGGAATTGTAGATTTTGCAAAAAACAGAAAAATCCTTACTGTACCCGTTTCTAGGAAACCATGAAGTGCGGGCGCTTGCTGCCCGCTTCAGGAACTGATTTTTAGATATAGTTTTTTTTTATTTTTGCTCGTAAACGGCTAAAAATATCGCAAAAGAGCAGATGATTTTTTTTTGTAGAACTTTTCTAAATATGTAAACTTGAAGGTAAATTGTGTAAATCCTGAATACCTACTGTGGTTTAGGAAATCCGGCAGTTTGAGAAAAATTCTGTCACTTCTTGAAAGTTCGCAGGTAATCTTCGAATGATGGTGACAAATCAAAAAGGACAGATTGGATACAATTTTTAAATACGTTTTCCTCCAACCCTCCAACCCTTAACGTCAAAAACAACACCCTTGACACGACGCATGTATGACATTGTCAAAAAACAATCTTTTTTTGAATTTTACAGTGTAAATAGAGATACTAATCTTTGGGCTCCTTGAAAATACCAACAATAATTTTTGGGCTCCTCAAAAATACCAACACTGATTTTTGGGCTCCAACCCTTAACGTCAAAAACAACCCCCTTGACACGACGCCGATATGACTTGGTCAAAAAATAATCTTTTTCAGAATTTAACAGTGTAAATAGAGTCTCTGATTTTTGAGCTCCTCAGAAATACAAACACCGATTTTTGGGCTTCAACCCGTAACGTTTGAAAGCAACCCCTTGACGCCAAGCAGATATGACTTGGTAAAAAAAAAATCTTTTTTCAAATTTCACATTATGATTAGAGTCTATGATTTTTCGGCTCCTCAAAAATACAAACACCGATTTATGGGCTCCAACCCTTAACGACAAAAGCAACCCCCTTGACACGACGCATTTATGACATTGTCAAAAAACAATCTTTTCTTGAATTTTACAGTGTAAATACAGACTCTAATTTTTGGGCTTCTCAAAAATTCCAACCGGGCAGATGTGACTTTGTCAAAGAATCATCTTTCTTAGAAATTTACTTTTTAAATGGAGTTTCTAATGTTTGAGACTCAGAATTTTATAGGGTGAATAGAGCCTCTGATTTTTGGGCTCCTAGAAAATTCAAATTCGAATTCATAGATAGGCTTGTAATTTTTCAGATGTAGGATTGGTTTTTCGCAAACAAAAAGCAAGCATTCGTGAGCCCAAGAAAAGCCGAACACTACTTTCTATTTGGTTTTTCCATGTTTGAGTTTTTACCTAGGGGTTGTTTTTTTGTACGTAGGGGTGGCTTTTGACAATTCTGTTCGGTGCATTCGAGAGCCCAATATAAGCCAAAAATTATGATGCACTTTATATTTTTCAGATTTTATTTTTGATAAGAGGGTGGTTTTTTGCACACAGGGGTGGTTTTTTGAATTTTTTTTGTGCATTCGAGATCCCAAAATAAACCCAAAATTGTGGTGTGTTTTTTTTCTTCCTAGTTTGAGTTTTTGCATAGGAGGTAGTTTCATTTCCAGTAAGAATAGTTTTTGGAAATTCGTTGTTGGCGTGTTCAAGAGCCCAAAAAAGCCCAAAATTCTGTCGTCTTTGATTTTTAATTTTTCCACATTTTCATGTAGTGGAAGTTCTTATGTAGTTGAATTTTCAAAAAAAGTAGTGGAGCCCAAAAATCGGCAATACAGCCCAAAAAAGCCCAAAATTCTTATACAAAAAATTTTGAAATTTCGATTGTGGAGGTGCTAGCTTGATGGACCTTCTTCATTAAATCTAACATTCAAAAAAGAGAATTCTGTTAGAGAATATTCAATATTTGTTGTAAATAATTCTCTATGATGCAATATTCTTATAGTAAGAAGTGAACAACGCAATTATGATTCGGATGAAACTGACGAAATATTCACAATTTTTTTTCAACAGGTGCTGTGGGGCATTTGAAATTTTTCGAAAAGTGCCCCTAAATCCAAAAATATTATATCTCCACGAAATTCACATCTTAGAGCACTTCGTTCTCGTTTTTTTTTTTTTTGCCAAAAATGATTATTGTTATTCTAATGAAATAATTATTAATATTTCAAATTAATTTTGATTATTGAAACAAATTCCATTTTTTTGAATAATTATTTTCAAAAAGTCGGCTTTTATCTAACAGAATCAGAATCAAGGTTGCCTTTTTATATATTTTATAAGTTTCCAATACCTCAGCTCTACTATTTGACGAACTTATCAAAGGATACAGGAAAAAGTTCGCAGGCCTACGAAGGGCAACGCAGAGTAACATTTTATTTAAAAAATACGAACTTCTGTGCACAAAGTCTTACAATTTGGAAAAATGCTGGAAATAACTGATAATTAATTGTGTAAAAAATTCATGAATATAATAAATAATATGTATGTTTTTAAAAATTACTAATTTTAATATTTATAGCCGAATAGAGAGAAAATTCTAAAATTTCCCGGAAAAATATTGTACAAACAAATTCAATTTATTTAATCAAATGAGGATTTTCAAATAATAAATCTGAAGTATCGTAAACGTATCCCAGTGGGCACAAACGTTAAAGAGCCTTATTAGAACGGCTTAAAAACTTCCTAAGTCAGTCTGAATAACGTTCCTCAAACATACCATGTTCCAGAGACGTTTTCAGGACGTATTATGGATATGAAACGTTTTCAGAACATTATTTTGTCTGACTTAGGACAGTTTTTAAAATGTTCAAATAAAGTTTTTTGACTTGTACGTCTAAGGAACATTTTTAGAATTTTCCAATTACGTTCTTAAATTTCGTACCCAATGGGATATTATATATACAGGGTGTCACAGACTCAAGTGTCCAGACTTATATAGCTGTATAAAAATAAAAATAAATAAATTGAAAATTCCTTTTCAAAAAATCAGTTTGAAACAAAATGAAAACAGCTTGGTTTAAGAATATGAATTTAAGAAGTATAATCGTCAACAAAGATGCCATTCACGTCTGGTTTGATTATCTTTCCAATCTGCTGTATTTACCTAAGATATGACAAATCTCGCTGTAATCAGAGGAAAGTATTGTAGCTTTTTGCAGTTCTTCAAGAATGTTTCAAGAAAGTAAAGGTACTTCTAATTATAAAATCACAAATTCTAAATAATTTAAACTTGTAAGATATTTCCAATCTAAATTTATTTATTGGGTTGCAAATTTTTTTGAAAATCGCATGCTCGAGTTTAAGATCATTAAAATAAAGCATTTGGTAGCGCTCGATAGTTTTCTCGTACAAGAAAACCTTTAACAAGCATCTCTTAATTTTATATATCTGACGCTGATTATTATATTGAATTTACACTGTAATATATTGTTTGAAAATGTTCCTGTTTATACTATTTGTTGCTTCGTGGAAGAAAGAATGAAGTTGAGATTCAGAATCGGCAATTTTGTAACTAGAAATGTTATCGATTACATTTTTTATCTTACATTATAATTAGTCGAAGCACACTACGTTTGTGTAATCTTTAATTCAATTTTCATGCTGATTTTTAGTGAGTTTAAACGTCTGGATAGTCCGTACGTTTATGTACATTTATCATACGGTCGAGCCTGAAAAAATTCCAGTAACTTTTCATTGAAATAGTATTCACTTTTCTCTTGATTTCTAATGAAAGTAATTGGAAATGTGTAGGAATATTTATAGACGGTCACTTAAATTTCAAACAACTGCTTTTTCCATGTGAGTTGTGTCGTGTCCGGACATATCGACACTACCTTAAAATGTGAAATTTGCAATTTAACACACACTGGGAAAAAAACCAAGTTTTGTCATTTTTTATACATTGTTTTTCTGTGTTAACTACACAAAAACATATTTACACTGTGAAAAGTAAACCAGTGAACGACATATACATCTATCAGTAAATGAAACCGAACTGGAAGAAGTTTCTGGGAAATTAATACTCGCTATTAGTATTGATATGCATATATTTACAATAATTAATGGATGTTCATTTAGATCCTAAGAAGTAGTGCATTGTTGAATTAGCTGCAGTTGATTTTAAAAAGGTTCAAAGACTGGGATACCTCTAAAAAATCGGTCTATTCCATAAAGTTTCCTTTATTGCGATTCGCATTTTGCTATAGTCGCAAATCCGACAAGTATTTTCAAGATGGCTGAAAACAAGTGAAGGAATGACGAACGAAATGCAAATTGCAATAAAGGAACTTGATCAAAAAGACCGAGAGGTCTTCTGTCTTTGAATTTTAAGAAACTATGCTCTATAAATATTAATTTAACATTTAACAGCCATCCAATCTCAGAACTCTGTCACCGAAGCCCATAGTGAATTTGGCAAAGTCGTGAAGTAAATATATAGCCATACATTATCCATGGTGGTCATTTTAGACGAAAACTTCTTCTCTACCTAAAAGATCTCCTGTAATTATATAAAATTGTGTATAATATAGGTGTCCTTCACTAAACATGTGCTCTCATACACTGTAAATGTGGTGTCGTTCTTAGACTTTGAATAAAATACTTTCAAACAAATGTAATAGGAGCTTGACAAACAATAATAATAATAATAATACATATATACCATCTGAAAACAGAAGAAAAATTCGCCCTTTCAAATGAACTTATCTTCGTTGCAAGATTAGAAACGCATAAATTACGGTATACTATTACCAAATTTTCTGTAAAACTAACTCATTTCCAGCTTGTCCAAGGCTATATTTAATCGGTTAGTCAATCACGGAAAGTTTCGTAAAATACTAGACAGTGTCAAATTAATATTCTTCCGGTTCTGAATACTTCTTCATAAGGTAACTTTAAAACCCCTGCTTATATGTACTTATACGATCATTTGAATAAGCTTTCTTATCATTTTGTCACTATTCAGATCCAAAAAAGTTGCATTCAACTTTCTCAATTCTTCAAGATGAGGGGACCAGGGAGATTCTCATTTCTACTAAGTAAGTCAACTGTATCAAATATATCTACAAATAAATAAGTAATTGAGATTCACTCAGTTCAGAAACTTCAAAATATTAAATATTCCTCAAAAAATGAATATCAGAAATTATAATTTTGAACTAAAACTTATAATTTTTTTCTTTTGAAGTCCGGGACGTGTAATTATTATCTCAAGAATTCTTTTTGAGAATTCTATATGAGTCTTCCAGGCAATCTTTCACAATTTAAAATTACTTAACATTTTTTTAATCGGTGGTTCAATCATCTGTACAATGGTGTTAGAAATCTGTGGACAAAATTCCCCTCGCCAAGGCGTGACGTTATTTTCACAAAATGTTTACGTCATTATTCAGATCGAAAGGCCAGCGAAGAAAACTAACAATTTAAAAATTACTTAAAAATGTTCAGAGTTGTCTGTATTCTATAAGAAACCTATAGAGAATTCTCAATCTTATGATAACACCCAAAAATAATGTTGACATATTTTATTTTCAAAGTGATTGCAACTTTACTGACCTACGCAATTTCCGCTGCTGATGTGAGTTTTGTTTGAAACACTTTATTTTTCATAATTAGTCGTAACAAAAAAAACGTCTAATTTCTTACTTTGTGAGAACTGTGCTTTCTCACATAAATATCAAATATCAAATTGAGTTAGAAAATCGCATCAAATCGTTGCTCATTGGGCAGTTTCTATTTGTTACATAATGTTGTCAACTGTTTGCAACATTTTGATACCATGGATTTTGTGTGAAGAAAAAAATATAGCTTCCTGATAAATAATAAAGTTATAAAATAGTCGATATCTACAATATTGATGCTAACATACATCTTATTTCTTACATACTGTCCTTCCTGACAACAATCATGGCGATAAGGCTGAAACTCATAAATCCAATTCGTGCGATGAGAGATGCTCAGTGAGTATAAGAAATTTTCGTATCGAAAATTTTACTCATACAAGAAGCATTCGAGGTTATTACAAAAATATATTTTCAGGCACAAGGAAACCCTATGTTATGTGATACTGTAGACGGTTGCAAATATTACTGCAACAAAGGTTGTGAAAAAGGATTAAGTAGTAAGTTGTACAGGAAAATATTTTTATTTATTTAAAACAATTTTACAAAACTGATATTAAATGTTTTTAAACAAGAAATTACCGTCATGTATAAGGAGGGACTGAAATGAAATCTTTGGTAAACAGAGAATCATTTTATCTGTAACTTTTGATTTTGTATATACTTATGTGTGCTTACACTTTAGTGTATATATAGAAATGAAGATTACAATTATTCAAAAATTAACAAATCATTGTCAAAATATATAGTTCAGAAAACGTTGCTTTAGTTCACCCTATCATTGTCTAAGCTAATAATAAATATTAATAATAATTTCAGTTTCAACGGACCGGGTAACACAGCATGAACCGTGTATGGCAAAATTCGGTAAATGCCCTGGCCACTAATGGATCATTATTATGACAATCTTGATTGGTCAACATCGTACGAAGATTTTGGAAAAGAGATAATAATTTAAGCATACTGTCAGTAAATTGTTGCCTTTGTGTTCGACATTAATTGAGTTCAAATTAAGATGTAGAAAACCGACATTTTACGTTGGGTTTCTGTATCCCTTCAAAAAATACTCAAATAAAACGAGATACAATTAAATAAAAAAATAATTTTTTTAATTCAATACCTTTTATGTATCATAAATTATGAGAATGCAAAAGTTCAGACTTTACGGCCAAGCTATAGATGCTAACAAAAAGTGATTGAGGGCAATTTTATAGGTAATTTTAAGGCGACAAAGATTGCTTTCGGAACTTTGATCGTATTTTACACTGTTTATCTATACGTTTAAATTTGCTGTTTTTTATTTGAATTTTCTAGATTATAAACGTGGTTTTAGCTATGAAACTGAATTTTGTAAGTTTTATTTTTCATGAATAGAACCACATAATATTGGTTGCAAAAACCAGCTAACAAAATTGTGTTTTTGGCCCATAAAAGAGTGTACTAAAGGAAATTTTGATTCGAAAATTCCTCCGGAAGTTATCGTGTCATAAGATTACAGACAGATAGACATTTTTGTAAAAAAACATGCTTCTTATTCAGGAGGTCTTAAAACCTGATGGAGAATCGATAGGCAAGGCTACTTTTTTGCTACTTTTTTTTTTGTTTGAATAAGAACAAACATTTTTATCAATTAGATATTTGATGGTCCCTATTTCAAAAAAAGAATTTGTTTGAAATAAACAGACATTTTTTTAAGCGTAAAGCTACTGTTTTCAGTAAAGTGTTAAACAAAGTCGATCGTAGTAACAAAATTCAGGTTTGAAAAAATAAAAAAAAAGGAGTAAAAAGGTATGCCGTGGAAAACTACTCTACCTGAACAAAAGAAATCAATCAAAATAGAACAGTCGATGAACCCTGAAAATGTATGATAATTTGTATATATTTATAAACACCTTTAATTTGCGAATTGGAAACATTTGCTTTTCCAACTTCAAATTTTTATAGTTTTTATATTTCCGTATGTATTTCCTTGGATGGTTTTAGAGGACTTATACGTCTCTCCTAACTTGTACAGCTTTTCAATTGACGTTCTCTAGATGATAACTTATGTTTAATGGAGCCTTGTTTTCAAAAAACAATGCTTGAATCTACAAATGACAGAAGAATTTCATAAAGTATTTGAGTTTTTTCTACTGGTGAAAATGCATAAGAATAAAATTTTTTGAGTCTGGAAAATTAGGAATGGGAAAAAAATGTTAGAAAAACTTCTCACATTTATGATTTCCGAAAGGTATCAAATTGGTTTCGATTGCATTTTTACTTGTAGAAAAGCATCTCATGCCTGATAAAATCCTTTCGTTATTCTTGTATATTTTGATATTTCTTTTTGGAACCAAAATTCGACTTTCGATTTTTGTTGATCGTCCCCCCCATCCCCCCAATTTGTTAATTTTCCGGAAGAAGTTCTCTATTTTTTTCAAATCGATCAACATTCACCCATGTCTACGGGCTTTTGAAATTATCATGCGGTTTTAAATGGGAAAAGCTTGGTTTTTGAAAGAATGGAGGAAAAAAGTACTTAATTGTTAGTAACTCTTTGCGAATTAAAGTTTAGTCACCTCGTCAGGAAAGCTCAAGGGATAATTTCCACCCAATAGTTTTTTATTTTAACACTCCAAACCCCCTATGTTGTGGAAATTATTTAAAAAATACTTGGAAACTTGTGACTTATCGAATTTAAATAATCAATGTTGAAAAAATAAACAAAATATCGTCTTTAGCATGAGTTTCACATAAGACTGCTATTTGACATTTTTTGGGCCATTTTTCAGGCACATTGCAAGGAGCTTGGGAGGGGTGGGGTCAGAATTAAAAGTTATTCGGTTCAAGTTATTCCTTAAACACTCATCCAGAGGTGACCAAACTTTAATTTACAAAAAGTGAATGAAAAGTACTTTTTTACCATTGTTTCGAAAATCGAGCTTTTCCCATTTAGAACCCCTTGCTAATTTCAAAAGTTCGGGCAGGGGTTAGTGTTGATCGTTTTGAAAAAAATGGAAATTTCTTTTTTCCGAAAATGAACAAATTGGGGGAGGGGGGCGAACAACACAAATCGAAAGTCGAGTTTTTGAACGATCCTAGAGAAACAATGTTGTAAATTCTTCGCAATAGTTTGATATGCTAAGGTTTTTTGTTCATCAGTTATGATGATTATAATACCTTAGAGTACGGTTCACTTCAGATTAAATATCGTTTGTTCTCGAACTAAATAAAATCTATTTCAGAATCCTTTCTTGAATGATTTGAACTCTGAACATACATAGCAAAAGCTTTCGTGACATGTTTACAAACTATGTAAGTTTGCTAGCTTCTTCACTTCTGATTTCGTGATGATGTAAACTTGCATGTAAAAAATTAAGGTTCGAGGGACGGAAAATGGACGACCGTGGCAGTGAATGATGCGCGTGTAAACGTAACAGACACGTCACGGCGAACTCAACAAACACGTCGCGTGACCGTTTCGTGCTGTTGGGCCGTTGGACGTGATAACAAAGAGAGATCGAGTATTAACTGTGAGCGAGTTATGATGTTAAACTGCACTGGGATGCTTACAAGAAAAACACTATCTTTTTAAAATCCTGCTTGTCTCAATATTTTGTCCCTTTGATGTTCCAAACTATGTACTACTACTTGATTTCAACAGAAAAATATCAAGGATGTCCAGTTGTTATCTCACCTCGAATTAGAAAAAAAATGTTTTTAAAATTGAGGAAAATAGACACATTGTTACAAGTAACAAGTTCTCAAGGAGAAATCTAAGGGGAATGTAGAACAAAATGGTTGAATATTGCATTGTTTATACAAAAATAATTATTTGAGATTTTCTTTCGTGTCAGAAAAAAATCATAATTTGGATCCAATCTTCATCACTGATGGCTTATTTTGTTCTTTACATTAAACGTGTTATTATATTTGGATACATTTGATTGGAAATAAACTGTGAATAAGGTGGGAAGGTAGATAACAAGATATTATTCAATTTGTTAATTAACAATTTGTTATATGTACATTCAACTGTGTTCTAAGAAGAACCCTCTAAGTAGAATTGTAGATGAAAAGGAACAAAAAAGGCTATGATTGATGAAGGTTGAATCAAAATTATGATTTTTTAAGCCAAAGAAAAGACACTAAATCCCAAATAACTTATATTAAATAAACAGATTCAACTATTCAATGTTCTAAATTCCAGATAGGTTTCTTTTTTAAATTTTGTTTGGCGTTATTTAGTTGAAAAATATAGAGAAAGTAAATTTTTCGATAATTGGGATAGCCACCATTTTGAATTTTTGAAAGTTATCAATTTTGCATATGATAATTTGTTTCAATGTGCCAAAAGCTACCGCTAACTAGGTGAGCGTTAGATATAGATTATATTTAACAAAGTTATCACATTTTGAAAATTTGTCTCAGTTTTCCTAGTATCAATTACATGGGAAATTTAAAATTGTTTTGGGTGACCTCTAAATATTATTCGATTGACCTCAAACTTTGTGCGCATCTTTTTCTCATGGACCGAATCCATTTCAAATCAGGCAGGTTTTACATTTGAAGTCGTAGAATCTCTCAGAGCCAAAGTATGTTCTGCAAAATTTTTTTGTTGAATTTGTACTTTCATAAGGAAGACATCTTGTGAATTTTTTGTGGGCTAAATAACTTTAGTGGCCAGGAGAATTTTTTTTTCTATAAAATCGCATTCTCTAATTTTTCTCGCGAACAAGGATAGATATGAAAAAATTTTAAGATGAAAGTTTACACGTCTAAAAAAGTTTGATGAAAAATACCTCCTTCTCTTTTGCGATATCTTGCATCATTTACAAGAAAAAAATAAAAAATAATATTTTTAGGAACAAAAAATTCTCTGGCTTCAAATATAGTTTAGCTCGCCTAAAACTAATAGAATGTCTTTCTTTTATTAGCAGAAAATTTTCAATAATATTGGGGACAATAAGAAAGTGGAGTTTCCCATAAAATCTTTTTTATTTTCTTCATCAGGACACAAAAACAATATTTTATGTAAACCCCACCTTTTTTATTCTTCCCAATCTTGAAGAAAGGTTTTTTTGTTATACCAAAAAGGAATCCCATAAGTGTTATGCCGGTTAAAGCGTTTTTGAGGCCAGTATAATTTTTTTCTTAGAAAAATAATTTTCTTATTTTTCTCGTAAACGATGCAAGATATTGCTAAGGAACAAATGTACATCATTTTTATGAAACTTTTGTAGATGTCGAAATTTATATCTAAAAATTTGTTCGTATGTGTCTTTATTTGCAACAAAAATGATAAAATTCGATTATATGAAAAAAAATTCTCCTGGGCACCAAAGTTATTTAGCCCGCATGAAACTCATAAGATGTCTTCCTTACGAGAGTGAAAACTCAACCAAAACTTGGCAACAAATATAAGTGGAGTTTTTTTGAGAAATTCGACTTTAACTTTTTTCAGAAAAACCACCGTTATTTGGTAATTTTGAACCTTTTTTAAATTCTTTGGTGTATTCTAATAAAAGACAATCAAACACTATAAAAGTTAAAAGGAAAACGATAAATATTTCGATCAGGTCAAAAGATTAGAGGCTTGAAGTAAATAAAAATTGGGTTGCTTGAAAAACAGAGCAAAACATTCAAATACACATTATTTTATAGATTTTGTTTCAAAGAAAAAAAAAAAGAAAAAACGTATCGACTAATTTCCTCTAAAAACAACATATTTTGTTTACGAGAAATTCTGCGACTTCAAGTGTAGAATCTGCGTGATTTGAAATAGATTCGGTCCATGTAACCTAACGAAATCATTTACGTGGAGCGCAAGATTTTTGAAAAAAAAACATTTATTCCACATAGTGGTGCATGCCCATCATTCAAAATTTTTTCAAAAATCTCGTCAGATTAAATTAAAACCATGAACACCATGCTCATCACATCGAGAGGATTCTTGATCTTCATTTCATTTCAGTTCCATCTATGTTTTGAGAAAATCTCGATTTTGTCCAAAAATGATCGACATGCATCACTAATTTTACAGAATAAAAACCACCCCAGTGGCTATATCTGTTTGATTTTATAAACTATTCTGAAGATTTTTGAACAGGGATCCGAACTATATATAAAATATAATTGTCACATTATTTTGACATAATATCTCCGTAGCTTTATTATATTTCCAGATTTTTTACGCTGCCCTCAGTTTTTAGCCAAATTATGTTAAATTTGTAGAAATAATTGACAAATATACACAAATACCTCTTAATTTCGTTCAGAACCCCAATTTTAGAGGTGAGATAAGCATCCAATATGAAAAAAGCGCCTTCAATTCTCTGAAGATTCCTGCTTTTAGAACATTTCGAAGTGGAAGATTTAAACTTCACCTGCTTCTAATAAGGAAACTTTGCAGCTTAACCTCTTTCACATTTAAAAATTAAAGAAATTTAATTAGATATTGGATCCTTTTTTTGTAGAAATATATTATATACTTTTAATTTATGCAGTTTTTTGTTCGTTTCAGTTCACTTTAATATACTACAGTAGTTCCCTTAGACTCGAAGAGTACATACACATTACGCTATTAAATTTGTTGTTAGCTTACCTGATGGAAACCAAGATAGCTTTCTATGCTGTGGGTTGCGAAGAACACCTCCCCATCGCAAGTCAATATTAATAAGAACCCGTTCAGAGCCTGAAAGAAAAAGTATACATCACTTTTTTATATACGCCATTTCAAGTAGCGTGATATAGGTTTTGTTTAACAGTATTATTTCTGTGATTGAGTCCACTATTACTCGCAATACACGCTTCATTTCCAAATAATACTAAATATCTATTCAAACTAGCTGTGAATTTGATCTCGAGTGTTTCCACTTTGTTTGTATTTATAATTATATGGTGCTCATTTCACGAGCACTTTGCTTCCCGTTAGCAAATGTATTTGCTTCCTCATAGAGGAAGCATTAGTTATATTTCTCAATAATAGACAAACCAAAGTCTTCATTTTGCTCAATTTAAAAATAGAAATTTACCAAAAATGAAAAATTACAAAATAATACAAAAAATGTTTTAAATACAAAGACAAATCAGACAAATTAAATCTTGCGTTTGAAATAATAATTTTTTCAGCTGGAAAAGGGAAAGGAAAAGTTCTAAAGCACCCTATCCCTTTCCCAGCTTTATGATTTCTTCACAAAAATTGTCATAATATTACTCTATTTGAAAATTTATGATCAAAAAGTCTTTTCTATTCATGCATCAACTTTAAATTATGCCGATGAAAAAAGTTTTTCTGTTTGAAACTGATGATTCAGATATTATAAATGAGCAGAACTTCCATAATCTTCAATAAAGTGTATTATTATTATTATAGATCAATCGATTTGCCTCGAATCAAGAGATTTTTTCCGTTCTTGCATCAATTTTGAATTATGTTACTGAAAAAAGTTTTACTATGAAAAACCGTGTTTTCAAATATTATGCAATTTCACAATTTCCATACTCTTCAATTAAATGTATTAATATTATAGATCAATCGATTCGTCTCGAATCAACACATCTTTTCTGTTCTTGCATCAACTTTGAATTATGTTGATG
>CAKNXH010054787.1:0-11407 GCA_932178445.1 Andricus quercusramuli | reverse complement strand
CAGATATCTTGCCAGCTGACGTCACGACATGAAATGCATAATTGTCTCCAATCAATAATAACAATTGCACGGGGCGATACTTTATTTTTCTAATTCCTCGCAATTTCTTGCATTAAATTCGGACAATTCGTAATATATGTGCATAATATACAAACTTCTAATCGAGTTTGATAAGTACAAATTTAAAACATTAATTTCTTCCTTTTTGTGAGAAAATGTATTTGATTGCAAAATGATTGCACTTGAATTCAGGGTGAATTCAGGTGATTGCAGAGTGATTGAACTAGATTTGTCGTGATTGCAAGGTGAATTCGGGTGATTGCAGAGTGATTACACTTGATTTCACGTGATTGCAGGGTGAATTCAGATGTTTGCAGAGTGATTGTAAGTGATTGCAAGTGATTGTAAGTGCTTGCAAGTGATTGTAAGTGATTGCAAGTAATTGTGAGTGATTGCAAGTGGTTGTTAGTGATTTCAAGTGATTTCACGGTGATTTCAAGTGATTGCAAAGTGATTGCAATAACGTTGTACACCGATTGCAGGAGTTATGTACCCCTCGAAATATATGCTTTATGCAATGTCTTAGTTAACAATGTTTGACTTTTTTTAAAATAAAAATGTTCGCATGTTTTTTACTTCACTAGTCATAGAACATCATAAGGAATATTTTCTGTAAATGGATTAGAAAAATTCCAAGAATTGGCTGACTTACAACGAGTTGAAGTCGAAGGAGACAAAAAAATGTTATGTTCTGTAAAACCGGCTTATTTTGAAAACGGCAAAAACTACAACATTTTTATGAAGGAAAAGAAGATTCCGAATTCAATTTCCTACAAGGATACATACTTTTAAATATGAAGATTCGTAACTTTGTTGAAAAGTTTCTTGAGGCTAAGGCCATTTAGCGAGAAAATTTATAGAATCTGGCTCCTCGATTTCTTGACTACAATAGTGTTATAGCCTCATTGGAGGAAATTATATAGCAAAGGAAAAAAGAAGGGGGAAAAAATGAAAAAGACAATCAAACCATCTCACTCTCTTTTCCTCATTCTTTATCTGTCTTATTTATACTATTAGGGTCCAACATGTTCAGAAGCCTTCAAGGCTTCTTCATCAAGGGAATTCTCGATAGGAAACTACCAGGGAGTATTTCTATGGTATGCTAATATTGATATTATGAATGTAAATATGAATTTGAAATTATTTATTAAGATACCACATTCAACTCCCGATTCTAGGCCGCCCGATCTTCGGCTGGCTTTTTCCTTAGCTCGTTGACGACCAATACGCTCGGATAATCAGTGCCGTATCCAAAGTTTTTTCAAAGCCACGCAGGCCCGAGGCCGGCACAGAATCGGGAGTTGAGTGTATCAATATTTTTTTTATATTTATTAATCCTTAAGATTTCTGAAAGCTTTCATACATATTTTTGATTATTTAAACAACAATCCTCAAAAATTCCGAGTCATAACTTTTTCTTATACAAATTCAATAGAACTATGAATTGCTTTATTACATTTTCAGAGATGTGTTTTCCAATTAATTATATTATTTCCCGAAAATAAACTCAGCTAACACTTTGAATCCAGTACAAAAAACAGAAATATCCAAAACGAAAACATCACCGAGAAAATTATCCAAACCGAACCATCACAACACTCAACTTAAGTATCGAAGATCAAATCTTAAAACCATTGAATTCATTATTTTATTTTTCATTTTACGCACACTGAATAAAAATTAAAAATTCGATCTTCTACCGTAAATTCACTGCCTTATCGTGAGCAATTGTATCATATAGGGTTGCCGTATATACTGACATTTATTTTTAACAGACTAACAGAGGTCCGTTTAAATTGCCGGATTTTTGGTTAGTACGCGCACTACCACGAACTTAAGTAAATACACAATGTTTGTGTAACATTCTTTTCTCTTCGCTGGGACGTTCCGACAACTTGATTATAATCAAGTTGAGTGTTGTGATGGTATGGTTTGGTTATTTCTCTCTTCCTCACTAGATTCAAAAAGAAGAAAAGAATAACTTTTCCAACATAGATTGAAATTGAAGATTCCTTTAGTTTATTTTAGGGAAATAATGCAATTCATTTAGAATGAGATCTTTCAAAATGTCATAAAACAATTGATGGTTTTATTCGAAATTTTTTCTGGGGATTTTTTTTTCAAAATTCCAAATATTTATAAACGCTTTCAGAAATATTAAGGATCAATACATATTTATATAAAAAAATATAATTAGTATCCTAATAAGTCATTTCAAATTCATATCTACATTTACGAATAATAATAATAGCATATGATAGAAAAATTTCCTAGTAGTTTTGTATTAGAAATTTCTCTGATCAGGAAGCCTAAAAGGCTTTGAAAATAAAGAAGACTATTAAAGAACAAGATAAAGAGAGTTAGGTTATTTGGTTGTCTCTTCTTTTCCCCCTCTTTTTTCCTTTGTTATGTGACTGTCACTGATGAGCTTATCACACCGTTGTTCAGAAACATTCTACTATTTTATTTTAACTCCTTTTGTGTAATTATGTTACACAAATTGACTTTTACGCATATATATTGAAAAAACTTATTTTTTGAGACATGCTTCATTTTAAGCCTTCTTCTACAAGTTTGCTACACAAATTGGCTTTGTTAACTTTTTTTGTTTGTTAAATATCCTATTCAGATTTTCTTCGTTGGATAGATATTTTCTTGTTTCATTGCTAATTTTTTTCCGTATACCACTGAATTTCTAAAGTAAGCTTTTCCATAAAAAGAGAATATCACAGTCTGAAACAAAACTTTTGAATAATAAATTTAAATTTAGAATTTAAAATTTAAAGATTTTTCGGGTTTCAATCGTGTGCGAAACTATGAATGTTGCCGACGTTTCGTGAACATTGCAGTTCACATCTTCAGGGCTGACCTGAAACTGAGGTTTCAGGTTATGTTGTTCTTATATATGTATTCTATACGATGCCTGTGATTGGCCAGAGTGCCCCATGGTGGGGACTGCTTGAACTTGATTGGCCAATTAAGTCTTTTTTAAAAAACCCGGGAGGACGGAAAGCCAAATCGGATTGGTATTATATCCATTGTCTCTATTGATGTTATTAGGGTGTTTCAAGATTTCGATTGCTTCTCTATGTTTTCTTGGGAATTTATTAGACGTTTTAGCGATGACGGTTGTTTTGTCAAATAAGATACTATGTCCTGTTTCGATATGATGCTCAGCTACTGCTGATTGTGTGAAATGTTTTAGCCTAACTTTACTCTCATGTTCTTTTACACGTTGACTTACCGCCCTCCCGGTTTCTCCAATATAGACTTTACCACAAGAACAAGGGATTTGATATACTCCCGGATCACTGAAAGGTTCCTTTTTATCTTTAGGGTTGTTTAAAAGTTGTCCTATTTTTGCAGGTGGTTTAAATATAGTTTGGATGTTGTGTTTGTTGAGAATTCTTCCTATTTGTTCCGTGATACCTTGAATGTACGGTAGGGTGGTGGTTGTTTTCCTCTCTCTTTCTTTATTAGGTTGTGTTGACTTGTTTTCTTGAGTGTATTTTCTTATTGCTTTATTAATTTGTTTGTTTGTGTAATCGTTTTGTATTAGGATTTGTTTAACATTTTGTAATTCCTTTTGTAAGTTATCTTTATCTGTTATGGAGACAGCTCTGTATACAAGGGAATTGATGACCGATTGCTTTTGAGATGGGTGGTGGTGGGAGGAGGCATGCAGGTATCTGTTTGTATGCGTGGGTTTTCTGTAAACTTCATGTCCTAATGTGTTATCAGATCTTTTATAAACTAGTACGTCCAAGAAAGGTAATTTTCCGTTTTGTTCAATTTCCATAGTGAACTTGATATTAGGGTGTATTTGATTGATGAAATCCAAAAATTTGTTTAGTTCGTCTAGTCCGTGTCTCCAGATGACAAAAGTGTCGTCAACGTAACGGCACCAGAATTCCGGTTTAAGCTTGGATTTGTTAAAGATTTTAGTTTCTAAATTTTCCATAAAAATGTTAGCTATTACAGGTGAGATTGGAGATCCCATTGCTGCTCCTGAGGTTTGTTCGTAGAATTGGTTATTGAAAGAGAAATAGGTATTAGTAAGACAGTGTTCTATTAAAGGTGTGAGATTGGAGGGGAAGTTTGCAAAGGATTTAATAATATCGATTGTATCAGAGATTGGTACTTTTGTAAAGAGAGATACTACGTCGAAACTTACTAGGATGTCTTGGGGTTGAATGTGAATCTGTTGTATTTTTCTGATGAAGTCAAAAGAGTTTTGGATGTGTGTGATAGAGTTTCCTGTGAAAGGCTTAAGTTTTTTGGCGAGAAAGCGTGCTAGGTTGTAAGTTGGAGAGTTTATTGCGCTGACGATCGGCCTGAGTGGGATGTTGTTTTTGTGAATTTTTGGGAGTCCGTAAAGTTTTGGAGAGATAGGATTAGTAGGGTTTAATTTAGATATTGTATCGTCGTCAAGATTTGAGTCTTTTAGAAGGCTTTTTGTTTTTCTGGTTATTGTTTTTGTGGGGTCTTTTTTAAGCTTTTTATATGTATCGTCAGTAAGAAGGTCCATGATTTTGTTGTTATAGTCTTCTTTATTCATTATTACTGTTGTGTTGCCTTTGTCTGCGGGTAATATTATGATGTCTTTATTCTGATTGAGTTCTTTAATAGCTGTTTTTTCTTGTTTTGTTAAGTTTGAGGAAGGGAGTTGGGCTTCGCGTAAAATGTTGGCTGTCCTACGCCTTATGTCATTTGCTTTTTCGGGTGGAAGGGTGTATATTGTGGATTCCAAATTGCTGATGATTTCTTCTTTTGGGATTTTGGAGGGAGCGACTGCAAAATTATGTCCTTTAGATAAGGCTGAAATCATTTCATTGCTGAGATGATGGTTAGAGATGTTTTTTACTGTATTAGTTAATGGTGCGTGCTTTACTGGAAGTAATTTGTCAAATTTTATTTTTTGTTTCTCAGTGCAAAAATCTTTAATCCGTTGGGATTGGTCAAATGATATGCGGTCCAATGTGGACCAAATGTCAAATCTGAGAGTGTTTGATAGAAAAAGATGAAGTTTTAATAGTTTATTGGAGGTAGTATGCAAGTCAAATTTGGTATGTTGTATCCTTTCTTTTAAGAGAAGCAAACTTGTTTTATGTAGAATTGATTTGGATTTAGATGTTCCCAAATGGTTTTTCAACTGTAAGAATTTTGGGACGATGTTATTGTCCCTACACCGTTTTAAGAAAGCTAAAGATGTTAGTAGCTTAGCTTGAGAAGACCTGAGCTTACTAAAAGTGTTAGTTTTAGTAAGGAAGCTCTCCCCGTAGAGTTCTTTAATAATAGATTTGATACTTTCACGATGATTCATTGTAATAAATTTAAATTTAGAATTTAAAATTTAAAGATTTTTCGGGTTTCAATCGTGTGCGAAACTATGAATGTTGCCGACGTTTCGTGAACATTGCAGTTCACATCTTCAGGGCTGACCTGAAACTGAGGTTTCAGGTTATGTTGTTCTTATATATATAACTTTTAACCTGCAAAGATGAATTCTTAATCAAAACGATGGATTTTCAGCAAACAAAATTAATTTTCTACCAAAAAAAAAGATAAATTTTCAAGAAAATAAACCAATTTGGGAACAAATAATAACATAGATTTCCAACCGAATAGTTAAATTTTCTACTAAAGTCGATACATTTCTATCCAAAAATGGAATAGTTAAATTTTCAGTTAAAAAAATTAATTTTTAGTAGAAAAAAAGGTTTTCAAGAAAATATTTAGGTCTTTAACCAATATAATAAATTTGAAGGAAAGTAGTTTAATTTTTAATCAGGTAGTTGAATTTTCAATTAGGAAGACTTTTAATTTCTACCATAAAAGATAAATTTACTGAATAGTTTAGTTTTCAGAAAAAAAATTGTAATGCAGAAAAAAAGAATTTTTGACAGAATAGTTCGATTTTCAACAAATAAAATGAGTTATCAACAAAGTAGTTCTACGTTCAACCAAGAGGTTGAATTTTAAACCAAAAAAGGTGAATTTTTAATTTAAAAATTCAATAGTTGAATTTTTGACTAAAAACGATCAATTTTCAACCTAACATGGAATAGTTAAATTTTTAATTCAAAAAATCCATTGTCATACAAAAATAAAGTTTTTTCAACAAAATAGTTCAATTTTCACCCAATAAAATGATTTTTATTAAAGTTTCTTTAGATTCCAACCAAGTAGTGAAATTTTTAACCAAGTAGTTTAACTTTCAACCTGCAAAGACGAATTCTTAACCAAAACGACGAATTTTCAACAATGAAAATTAATTTTCTACCGAAAAAGATAAATTTTCTACCGGAAAAGATAAATTTTCAACAAAACACACAAATTTGCTATGAAATGAGTTGATTTTCAACTACAAATGACTAATTTTCAGAAGAAAGATGAATTTTCAACACGAAATTATTAATTTTCTACAAAAGAGACGAATTTGCTAAAAAAAAAACGAATTTTCAACAAATAAAGGTTTTTCAGTGAAGACAGGAAAAACTGTCAAAGAAATCGTTGAAATGGAAAAATGAATTTTTAATGAGGAAAAGGATTTTCAGCAAAATATTTAAATTTTCAATCAAAGAGATCAACCCTTAAACAACCAAATTGTTAACAAAGTGGTTCAAGTTTTACCCAATTAATTCAATTTTCAATTTAAAAAATATCAATTTCCAGCCAAAAATGAGATAGTTACGTTTTTAGTTAAAAAAATTATTTTCCAACCAAAGAAAGGCATTTTTAACCAAAAAGATGAATTTTCTACCAAAAAATATGAAGTCTGAACGAATGATGTAATCGTAGTTATTGAAAATTTTTTAAACAATTTCTAAAAGCCTTATAAAAATTTTATAAAATTTTAAAATTTTAATTACATTTCAAAATTCTTATGAAATGATTTTTTTTTAATTTTCAAAATATTAATAAAATTTTAAAATTTCAATGAAATAGTTTACTTTAATTAAAATGAAATTATATGAAAAAATTGAATTTTATAAAATTGAAAATGTTTACAACATTTGAAGTATTTATATAGAATTTTTAATATTTATAAAATTTTAAATATTTATGAAATTTCAAATTTGTATGATATTTTAGGCTGTTTCTAGGCGTCCCGAAAAACTGATGGCGTAGGAAAAAAGGATGGAATAGTCGCCCCGAAAATGCGGCTTATAGAAATTATTGGATTAGTTAGTAAAATTGCAAAGTCTTTATGAAATTTTATATTCTTTCTCAAATTTCAAAACTTTTATAAATTTACAAAAATTTTCAAAATTTCAAAAATGATCAAAATTCAACATTTTTCAAAGTTTACTTACATTTCCCAAATTTTCCTAAATTCATATCAAAAGGAAAACAAAGTTTAATAAAATCGTTTTTTGAAACTCGAAAATGTTTGGTAATTTCTCAATTACCAAAAACTTAAAGATATTAGAAATTTCATAAGCTTTTGTAAATGTTACAAAAGTTTAAAAATAATTTTAAAATTTTGAAATACAAAATTTTTTCAAGTATTTGAAAATTTTTTAAAGGTTTTACAATTCTTATAATCTTAACAATTTCTGAAATTTTTATTGAATATCAAAATTTTTTTGAAAATTCTTAGTACTCAAAAATTTGATGAAATTCCAGTTTTTTATAAAATTTCCAAATTTTCATAAAACTTCAAAATTTTCATGAAATTTCGTAATTTTTATCAAATTTTAAATTTTGTTATAAAATTTAAAAAATTTCACCTTCTGATCCATGTTGCTGAGGACTTGGCGGTTCATTATTTGGCACGTAATAACCATGTTTTGGGTCCCACGAAGCATTTATTTCTGTAACAAAATTAAAGATTATTGTAGTTTGTTGTTTTTAGAGGAAATTAGGTGATCCGTATTTTACCGATTTGCGAGACAAAATTTTCTACGAAGTTATACGAATTTCAGCATTGTACTTTATTTTGTAGAAAAACTCACATTTTTTTCTAAACGTCTGCAACTTTTAACGCAATTAAGATACATGAGATTTATTTCCAGATTCTGATAGCATTTATCGAATATTTTTTAATCAACCGGAAAATTTAAGAAAGGTTTCAAAGTAGAAAAATAGCTATAAGCATTCAAAATTTGTGTAATTAAAAAAAATTAATTTGTAACATTTTATAAGACTACAAAAATTTCGAAGAAATTCCAAATTTTTTGCTGAATACAAAATTTGCTATAAATTTTTAGAAATGTTCTAAATTTATACCAAAATAAATAAAGTTTCTAAAATACTTCGATTTTTGAAATTTTTGAACGTTTACAAATTCTCAAAATCTCTCATCTCTGCACATAGAGAAATTTTGGAAACATTTTCATTTTAATATGAATTTCAAAACTTCTTTAAATGAAATTTTTGGTAATTTATATTCAACCAAAAGTTTGATTTTTTTTTGAAATTTGAAAAATTCTCAAAATCTTTAAAAAATTGTAGTTTCTCACAAATTTTACCATTTCATAAAATTTTACCATTTCATAGAATTTTTAAATTTCTATAAAATTTCAAAATTTTGGCAATACTTTCGAAATTGTCACCCAAGAATGTTTGCTTGATACTTGGCCTAGGGGTTCCCTTCAGAGCCTAGTTGAACGCACTGAAAGGATTTCTGGCGCAGATCAATATAAATGAAGGTATTAATCATTTTGACTATTTTCAACATTATTTTTGTCCAAATCCCGAAAAATATTGATTTTGAAAAAAAATTTTGTTCACAAAAGACGTAGACCAGTCAAAAGTCAAAACCAATATTTCCATTATTCAGCCTTTTTTCTAAAATTAATGTTTTCCGAGATTTTGAAAAAAAAACTAATTTTTCAAAAAAGGCAAATTTATTAATAACTTCATTTATATTGATCTGCGCCAAAAATCCTCCCACTGCGTCCAACTAGGGTTTAAAAGGAATCCCTAGGCCAAGATCAGGTCAATATTCTTGGATGAAGTTTTCGGAAGTATACCCACAATTTTTATATAATTTTAAAATTTTAATAACATTTCAAAGTTTTTATCAAATTTCGAAATTTTTATAAAGACTCTGTCCACTCGTCCTGAAAAATTGAGAAGTGATTTTTTTTATTTTAGAAAGGAACCTCAGGCTCTTCATTTGGAGAGCTCTCAAATAGAAACAGAACTTTCTCCCCTTTAGAGTAAACTTTGCTATTTTAAATCTAGTTTTTCCCAAAAACCTTTCGATGACTTACACAAATCTGAAAGTCTAAATTTGAAAGATTTTATTTACCTTCTTTTATTTGTTCGTTCACTGGAAATTTAATTTAATAGATCTTTCAAAAATATGACATAAGATTATTATTTTCATATTCTTTTGTCAATTTGTATTTGAAGAATTTTTAGAAGCAGGAGATATGAATACAAGGCCTAATTGTCAAATATAAAATCATACAAAGTCGAGTAAACGATTTTCTATTTTCAATGATGCAATAATTTATATGGAATTTCAAAATTTTTATTTTTCATAAAATTTTAAACTTTTTTATAAAATTCTTAGTCGTCAAAATTCGTTTAAAGGTTTGAAGAACTCTTCAAAACTTCAAAATTTCTGACATTTTTATAAAATTTCAGAAAGTTTCATAAAATTTGTATAGAATTTAAAAATCTCTAATAAATTTCAATAAAATTTAAAAATTTGTCAGTATCTGGGCGCCCCGAAAGCTGAAGAAGTTGGAAAAGGGGATGGACTAGTCGTACCGAAAATTCGGCCTATGAAATGTAATGGACTAGTTCATAAAATTTCAAAATCTTTATACAATTTCCTATTTTTTCTAAAATTTAAAAAATTTTAGAAAATTTAAAAACTTTGAAAAAGATAAAAAATTTAAAAAAATTCTAAAATTTACCATAAATTTCCAAAATTTTCCTAAATTCATATTAAAATAAAAACAAAGTTTAAAAAATTCCTCGTTTTTAGAAATTTAAAAATGTTTGTTAATTCTTAAATTACCAAAAACTTAAAAATATTATAAATTTTATAATTTCTTCAAATGTTACAAAAGTTTAAAAAAAATTGAAATTTTAAAAATATTTTGAAAATTTTTAGATGTTTTAGAAGTCCCAAGATCTTGAAATCTTGAAAATTTCTATTGAATTTAAAATTTTTATGATATTTTAAAATTTTCTATAAAATTCTTAATCGTCAAAATCTTGAAAATTTTGATAGGTTTTGAAAGTCTTACATTACAAAATTTCTACTAAATCAGAAAATTTTCATAAAATTATCTTTTTTTTAATTTTGAAAATTTTATTAAAGTTTCAAAATCAAATTAAAATTAAATTTTACAAAAAAAAATAAATTCCAGAAAAACTGAGGGAGTTGGGAAAGTGGATGAACTAGTTCTACAGAAAATTCGGCTTATGGAAAATATTTTACTAGTTGATAAAATTTCAAAGTCTTTATAAAAGTTCAACTTTTTTCTAAATTTCCAAAATTTTCCTAAATCCATAATGAAATAAAAACAGAGTTTTAAAAATTCCTCGTTGCTTAAAAGAAAATTGTTGGTGATTCCGGAATTAACAGATACTTAGAAATATTATAAATTTTATAAGTTTTTTAAAATGTTACAAAAGTTCAGGTTTTAAAAATCTGAAAATCTTAAAAATGTCTAAAATTTCTATTAAATTTCCAAAATTTTTAGAAAATTCCAAACTTTTTTATAAAATTCTTGAAGTTTTATAAAAATTTTATAAAATTTGAAAATTTATATAGAATTTAAAAATTCCAAAATTTTCATCAAATTTCTAAACTTTTATAAAATTGTCGAAATTTTTGGTTAATAAGAAATGGACCATAAATTTCCAAAAATGTCCCAAATTCACCATGACATTCATATACGAATATTAAAAATTGTATGATGAATAGGCACACTCACCCAGAAAATGGATAAAAAATTCGGTTGCCAAGAGTAGAATCCTCTCGTGGATCTTCATTTTTCTCAGTCTATCGAGACAGTTTCCGTGAACGATGACTGATAATGAGAAAGATTTCCACCGATATATATATACTGAACAGTATCCGGGCACTTAACCTTTTGATAAGACGCAAACCCTTCAAATTACATATTAGAATGGAGAAGACGGCAGTAATACTACGTCGCAGAGGCAATGGCATATTTTCAAAGCCAGTACAAACAGTTAAAAGTACAAACATTTCATAGACCACCCAATTTTTTTTCCTTATTAGATATCAGAGCCACCGGAAAAAATTTTGTCCAAGATTGGCAATAATTGGTGGTTGGGGTGGGGCAAAGGAGCGGGACGAGAGATACACTAGGAATATTACAAAATCCAGTGGCTATAAAAAAGAGAGTATCCA
>CAKNXH010054786.1:42791-53009 GCA_932178445.1 Andricus quercusramuli | reverse complement strand
AATTTTTTGTTGCTGTGAAAAATTAAGTTTTTAATTTGAAAATGCAACTATTTTATTTTGCAAATTTACTTTTATAAGATGAAAATTCAACTATTCAGTAGAAAATTCACATATTTTGTTGAATATTCGTCTTTCTAGGTAGAAAATTAAATTTTTTGGTTGAAAATTCATCTTTTTGGTTGTGGATTCAAAATCATTTTCTTAAAATTTCATCTTTTTGAATATTCAACTATTCTATTTTTGTTTGGAAACTTATCATTTTTCCTTGAATATTCAACTATTTGGTTGAAAATTCGTCTTTTGATAGAAAATTAATCTTCTCAGTTGAAAATTAATTTTTTTTTAGTTAAAAATTCTGCTGTTTTGTTTAACATTAAACCATTTTTAATGTTTTGATGTTAATTTTATTGACCAGGGTAATACGTAATAATTATTAATTATTACTATTAATTAATTATGATGTTAAAGTTTTTTGTCTTCTGGTCGTTTCAATATTTTCATAAAATATTGATACTTAAATTGTGAAAAAAATTCTCTCTAGCTCAGGTGGGATTCGAATTTAATTTAACATTATAATTAATTAAACTATTTTGTTGAACGTTAAATAATTTTGGTGAAAATTCGATTATTTGGTTGAACTCATCTTTTTCGGTGGCAAATTTTTTGTTGAGAATTCATTCTTTTTGGATTGAAGATTAATAATTTATAGCGAAAGTCGTATTTTTGAGTTGAAAATTAATCTTTTTTGGTTAAGAATTAATTTTTCTGCTAAAAATTCAACTGTTTGAAAAAATCTTTTAGGCCTAAAAATTTAGATATTTGGTTAAAATTTTTTGTTAAAAAAGTTTGGTCAAGAAATTTTTCTGTTGAAAATTCGTCTTTTTGAGTTTAAAATTCATCTCTTTTGGTAGAAAAGATTTTTTGGTTCAAAATTTAACTATTTTGTAGAAAATTTAATATATTTCAATGTGTTGAATTCGATATGGTATTTACATTGACTTTTTAAAAAGAATTTATTTCCGTATTTTCTTAAAAAATCACCCAAATTCCATCTTTAACCAGCCGCTACGTTACTTTTTGCGGGGGGGGGGGGGAAGGCAAAGCGATAAAAAATAGCGTAAAATTTGTAGCGCAGTTCATGGGCGGCCCCTTATTAAAATATAGTCCTAACTTGTTTATCAATTTTTTTTGTATTCAAATTTCCACTCACATAGGGCATTGTGTCAAAGAGAACTTTAGGCACAGCTTCGTCAATCTTCATTGTGTTCATATTGAAACCAGCCCCATCCAAAAACAAACCATACACATATATTCCGTCTGGGGGTGGTTTCGTAAAGGTCGTTTCTTTGAGAGGCATGAAATCGTAAATCAATAAATCTATTGGGATAGAATATTTCCTTGCATAGTTCTGTCGTGCTCCGGTTAAAAATGCCTGCGTGAAGTAGAAACCGGAAATCCAGAAAGAAGTCGGTGGTCCATCATTGTACCAGTCCTTTGTAAAATGATAGGAGATATTTTTATCATAGTAAAGAAATTAAATATTTATAAATGAAGAAGATTTGAGTTTGAAAAAACCTGTAGAAATTTCAGTCTACGGAGAAAGTCTTGAACATAACTTCCAAGAGGCTTTAAAGAAGGATAGGAATCCTTCCTCCATAATGCTGGAATTCTTCCTGTGATGATCGATATGTATACTTCATCGAGATCAGAATTCATTATAACAAGACCTGAAAACACCGGAATGTAAGTAATATCCAGTATATTTTAAAATTTGTTATCAGATTTTTTAGACCTTTTATCGCTTTTTGTAAATCTACGAGACTCCCTCTTATAGTCTGCAGAAGTTTATTGAATCTTCCCATTTCCTGTACCAGGACTGTATTCATACTCTGCTCATACGAAGTTGGATATTTTTCAAGAGCTTCCACAATATCGTAGTTCTTCGGCAATTTAGAAAGAATATCCGCTGATATTCCAGAAACCACTTCATCTGGTGACTTGCTACCCTCAACATCTTCAGAAACAGTGTCCTGAACAAGACCCACTTAAAATATTTGTATTTATTTTTGCAACACCCTATTATTTAACTTCATAAAGGAGCCGTTCAAAATATCAACATCAAGATATTTTAAAAACGTTTTCATTATCACAAATATGACCCCCCCCCCCCCAACCCTAAACACACTTTTATGTCGAAATCTTTTCTTCCATTTCATTTGATTAACCCCTAAAATAAAACACAAAACATACAAACGCAATATTTTAACATACTTCACAGTCCAAAATGCTAGCTCTCGAAACACGGGAAATAGGGTGCTTTGAAAAAAATAAGGAAATAATAGAGGAATAAATTCTTTTAAATTAAGTTAATGTATTTGTGCCATATTGAACTGAAGATGAAACTCTTAAGATTTCAAGTCGAAATGTATCACATTTTCAACAATGAAAAAAGTAATTTCCTACCAAGAGTGATGAATTTTCAACGAGAGGGATCAATTTTCAACGAAATATTTCAGTTTTTAGGCTTAAGAATTGAATTTTTTTTAAACAGTTGACTTTCAAACGCAAAAGGATGAAGTTTCAACCAGGAAAGATTATTTTCCTACCAAATAGTTAAATTTTGAACAAACAAGAATTAATTTTTAACCAAGCAAATGCATTTACAACCAAAAAGTTGAACTTTCAACATTAAACGACGAATTTACAACTAAAAGGGTCGAATTTTGAAACAAACAAAAATTAACTTCAACCATAGTTTTATTTTCAACCAAATAGATAAATCTTCAAGTCAAAAAGACGAAATTTTGACAAGAAACTTGAATTTTCAACCAAAAAATTTTCTACTGAAAAATATGATTTTTCAATCCAAAAAGACAAATTTTCAACAAAGCAGTCGAATTTTTAAACCAAATATTTTAATCTCAAAATACTACATTTTCAAACAAAAATGGACAAAAGCGTAGTTGAGATTAAATTAGAGATAGTTTTAAAAAAGCGGGAGAACACAGAGGACGCCCCCCTCCCCCCAATGGAGGAAAACTCGGAAAAGGACTCTCTCTGGATGCTGATAGGCGAAATCAGGGGGCTGAGGGAGGACATAAGGGGGACCAAGGAGCCAATGGAAGGCATGAGGAAGGACTTGAGAATCAGAGATGATAAATGGGAAAAGGAGGTGAAAGAGCTGAGGGAGAGAGTAGAAGGCTCAAAGAGGGAAAGGAAGGAAAATGAAGTTAAAATAAAGCAGATGGAAGAGGAAATTAGGGTGTTGAAGGAAAGGACGGAAAAAAAGCTTGAGAAGATTGAGGGCAGGACGGAAATGGAAGTAGGAGACGAAGGAGGGGGGAGCGAGATTAAAGGTATTTGGGAGAGGGTAGAAAATATGATAGAAGACAAAGTGGGAGAGCGTAGGAGTGAAAAGGAGGAGAGGGCGGATAGGGAAAGGTAAAGGGCAATGAGTTGAGAATGGAGAAAAAAGAGAAGACAGACAGGAGGAATAATATTGTGATAAAAGGGTTGAAGCTAAAGAGCGGGGAAGAAAGAGAGGGAATGGAAACGCTGCTACAGAGCATAGGGTGGGTTAAAGGCAGGGTAGGGAAAGTTAAGTTGGAGGGGAGAAAGGACAAGAAAGTGGCGGTCGTGGAGTTGGAGAGCTGGGCAGAAAAGTTGGGGGTAATGCGAAATAAGAATAGGATAAAGGATAAGGGAGTTTTCATCGATCACGATTTAACAAGAAAGGAAAGGGATGTGCAGAGAATGCTAAACGACAGTGCTAGGACGGAGAGGAGTGAAGGGAGATCGGCGAAGGTAGGATATCGGAAAATAAAAGTAGGCGAGAAAATGTGGGTATGGGATGAGGAGAAAGAGGTTTTGAAGGAAGTGCTGGGGAATTTGTTTCGTAGGAAGTAGGGCGGTGGGGGTAATGCAAGATAGAAGAGTAGTGAAGGTGCTGTCCTGGAACGTAGGAGTAATAAAGAAGGAGGACGAGGAGTTCTGGAGGTATATCCAGGAATTTTATGTTGTGGGACTAGTAGAGACGTGGGTAGAAAGGAAGGAATGGGATAGAATAGAGCCAAAGCTGCCAAGGGGGTATAGGTGGAGACTCCAGGAGGCGGTCAGAGTGAAGAAGAAAGGAAGGGCTGGTGGGGGAATTAAAACGCGGGTTAAGGATGGATTAGAGGAAGAATTTCATGGAGAGGAAGAGAGGGAGGGAGTGCAAATGAGAGAAGTAAAAATAGGAGGGGTAGCGTGTAAGTTTGTGACATAGTACAATAAGGATGGGATGGAAAGAATTAAAGAATGGGTGGAATACTTGCTAGGCGAGAGAGAGGAGGGTATGGTGGTACTGTGTGGGGATTTTAATGCGAGGATGGGGAGGGAAGGGGGTATTTAGAGGGAAGGGGAGAGCGTCGGAAGGAAATCGAAGGATAAGATAATAAATAAGGAAGGAGAGATTCTAAGGGACTGGATGGAGGATAGAGCATGGGCACTGGCGAATGGTATGGCAACTGTGGACGAAGAGGGAGAATACACATATGTAAGTAAAGTGGGGGTATCGGTGATAGACTATGTGGTCATGAATATGCAAGAATGGGAGGAGACGAAAAAATTCGCAGTAGAGGGGAGGGTGGAATCAGACCATCAGCCATTAAGTCTGTGGATAAGAGAGGAGGGTGGCGGAAGACAAGGCGAGGAAGATGTTTCGATAGGGGAGAGGGTGACCGGGACGAAGGAGGCGATAGAGAAGTATCAGGAGCAGCTAGGAAATGTACGCTTTGAAGGGGAGTCGGTGGAAGAGATATGAGAGCATCTGAAAGAGAAGGTGAAAGGGGGTGTGCAAAAGAAGGTATTCAGAGAGAAGAAGAAAGGAATGGTGAAGCCGTGGTGGGATAAGGAATGTGAAAAGACGAAAAGGAAGGTGAAGAGGAAGTTCAAGAAGTGCAAAGAGGGTAATGCGAAAAGGGTGGAGTACGTAGAAATGAGGAAGGGGTTTAGGTTGATGTGTAAGAAGAAAGAACAGGAAAACGAGAAAGATGTGGAAGAGGAGTTAGGAAATGTTAAGACAGAGGGAAAGTCTGGAAGATAATAAATAGGTATAGGAAGCGTAGGGTGGGTGTTAGCGAGAAGATAGGGAGTGAGGAGTGGAGGGAGTTTTTTAATGAATCATTTCAGGACTCAGATTCAAGGAAAAGGGATGTGGGGGGTAGAAGAACGGGGGAGGCAGAGATGGAGGAGTTGAATGATGAGGAGATAGAGAAGCAGATTAGGAAGTTGAGAAGGTCCAAAGCAGCAGGGCTGGATGGGGTAGAGAAAGAAGCATGGCTGTTTAGTACACAAGAGTTTAGGGAGAGACTGAAGGAGGTAGTGAAGAAGGTATGCAGGGGTGAGGGATTCCCAGGAAGGTGGAGAGAAGGGTTAATAGTGTCACTGTATAAGGAAGGAGATAGGGATAGACAGTAAAATTATAGAGGGATTACGCTTATGAATACGGCGTATCAAGTATACGCGATGGTGATGGCAGAGAGACTACGGAAGGATGTCGAGGGGAAAGGAATATTGCCGGAGACGCAAGCGGGCTTTAGGGCGGGTAGGAGTACTTTCGACAGTATCTACGTTCTGCAGCATGTGGTGGATAGAGAATTAGCGAAGAAGGGGACGAGAGTGTACGCGTTTTTTGTGGATCTCAAAGGCGCGTTTCCTTCGGTGGATAGAGGTAGGTTGTGGGAGGCGATGGAGGATAGGGGCGTGGAGATAGGCCTGTTCGAGAGGGTAAGGGAGATATATGAAGAGACCAAAGATAAGCTGAGAGGAGGGGAGGGGATTTCGGAAGGATTCTGGATGGATAGGGGCATAAGGCAAGGGTGTCCACTTAGCCCAACGCTTTTTGCGATTTTAACTGCGGATATGGAAAGTAAGCTGGAGGTCGGGGTGGTAGAAGGAGTCAGGATAGGAGATTCAGATGACATAGTGTTGCTGGCAAGTAGCAAGGAGGCCTTAAAGGAGATTATGAAGAGGTTGAGAAGATACCTGAATAAAAAAGGGTTAGAGCTGAATGAGGAAAAGTCCAAGGTTATGGTGTTCAGAAGAGGAGGTTGAAGGGATAAGGGAGGGAAGTGGAAGGGAAAGAAGGTGCAGGGGTTGAAAGAGTTTGTGTACCTGGGCTTCGTGTTTCGGAGGAATGGGGGAGTGGATGGTCACATAAAAGAGAGAGTGAGGAGGTAAAATGTGGTGATGAGGCAGGTGTGGGGGTTGTGAAAGAAGTTATTCGCAGATGACTTTGGAAGGAGAATGAAATTGTTTGATTCACTAGTGATGATGTGTGATGAGTATGGAGTAGAGGTGTGGGGGTGGAAGGAAAGTGAAGAGGTAAATAGAACGCAGGAGAGGTATGTAAAGTGGACCCTAGGGCTGGCAAGGAACACGCCTAATTATATTGTCAGTAGGGAGACGGGGAGAACGAGTGTAGGTATTCTAGCTGGGAGCCGGGCGTGTAAATATGAGGAGAGATTTTTGGAAGAGGGGGGAAGTAGGCTGGCTAGGGAGTGTCGGTGGGAGAAGGAGAACAGGAGAGGGGGTGGGAAGATGGAGGTTGAGAAGGAAAGGTACTTTAGAACGAATGGACTGCAGATGGTTGAAGTGAGAAGTATTTTTGATTAAATTAAAGCATTTTTTTAAAACCGGTATATTTCAAAATGTGAATTTTTTTTCATTTTTGTTAATAAATCAACAAAAAAGAAAACAAATTTTAAAATCGGCCATGAAAGTTCCATGCGAAATTTTATTGGCTTTCATTTAAAAAAAACTAAAATCGGATAATAGTTGTCTTCTGAAAATCAATTTATCCACGGACATTTTTTTTTGCCCCACTGTGCCACGTCACAAATCGTCATAAAGCCTGCCCCCTCTCACTGGTATGGTAGTGTGATATAGTTTTTGAACGGCTCCAAAGTAATATTAAAATTTCGATTAAAAAATACCTGTGTGAGTAAAGTGGACGTCATTATCAATTCAGTCTCCTGCTGATCCTTGATAATATCAGCATTTTCATTCATCCCGAACACCCCAGGACCAGTTATCATAGGCAGGGACTGTATATATTCCAAAAACTGTGCATAGACTTTCACCTGGGGCACGTAGTAAATTCCACTTTCATCAAAGGGACACTCATTAATGGTAATCACGTCCTCGTTATAGAATTTAGCCAGGATCGTATTTAAAGTCCGCCGATCCCATTCATCGGTTACGCGACCACCATAATTGCATTCGCCTTCACAAATTAAAATCAAATTGATTTACCCGGTTCAGAGCTTCAGCTTTGATGTTATAAAATCAGTCTGTATTTATTCAACCTGTGAGATACTTCAGCGCCTCGAACTGAACATCATCGTATTGATCCAAAAAAATTTTTAATTGAAGTACACTAATTCGCAAATCAGTCTCGTTAAACTCGTAGGGATTATTCCAACCAAGGGGACCAAACTTTCGACGCTCTTGCACAATTGCATGGAAAAAGCACAGCGAGAAGATCAATTTCTTGAAGTGATCAGGCTGCTTTGATTTTTCGAAAAATTCGGGATCACATATGGGATCCTGCAATTTAAAAATAGATTAATGATTCAAATCGGGCAATAAAATGTGACATGCCATACCGCCACTTAGTATGCGGGCACCCATTTTTTAGCATTCAAGATTTGTGACGCCGCACGAGAAAAGGGACCTAAAGTGGGAAACTAAATTTCTTGTGTTTTCCAGTGTTCTTTATAGTTTTTGACCTGCTCTTTCTCGCGGAAAAGTTAGAATTGATCTATCTCCAAAACCTGAGTCACTATGAGCAGTGAAAGTAGCGTAGTTTTTAGCGTTATAGTGATACGGGTTGAACTTTAAATGCTTGTACTGTAAAATTTAGCTAGCCTACTTAGGGTCCCGTTTCTCGTGCGGCGTCACATTTGTTAATCCTATGAATTCTGAGTTAAGAAATGCGTTCCCCATTGAACATTCTGGCGTTGTAAAGTCCGTAGGAAACTGCTTAGGAAATTACGTAGGACACTACGTTAGAAATGATGCATAGGATCCTACGTAGTCTTCTACGTCATGCCTCAGGAAAACATTTGCTGTAAACAGTTTGTTTATTAATAAAAAATTGTCCACGAATTTCATAAATAAATCTCTTAGAAACCTGTAAACGTAAAAAGCGAATTCGCGTAAACGTGTGTAATCATTTAGTTTTCTGCATAATTGGCTCATCACTTTATTGCGATATAACTCAAGTTCAAATAGAAGTTTTTCTGAAAGTTCAATTATCAAGTGTTTAAATTGTTCAAAATATAAAATTAAACGCATTTTTATGGAACTTGTGAAAATCCGGAATCCCCCCAGTTCCCCATGCGTAGAATTCTCTGTTTCAAATAATTCGCACTTTTGATGAAACACAGCTTTCAAAAAATCTAATATTTAAACTTTTATATTGTAATAAAGTAATGAGCCAATTATGCAGAAGACTATGTTGGTAGCCAGTATGTTTAGAAATTTCATGATTAGGTTCACAGGTTTCTAGGAACTTTTGTATGAATTTAAAGATCCTGTTTAATAAAAAAAAAAAACTATAAACACCTAATTTTTGAGCCTCGGTGACTCGTCAGGCTTCCGAGCAGGAGGACTAGGATACGATCCCTGTGCCGGTACTAATGGAAATTTTTCAACCTACTTCTACCGGGGCTTTGGTGGCTCGGAATCCACCCTGAACTGTATGCCCCCTCAAAGAAGGCTGGTTACTTCCCAAGGTAGAGGCTCCATGTCGAGAGGACTATCCTTAGGAGTCACTAGTCGCCTTTGAGAAGACTTGGAAAAGAGCGATCTCCTTGTGTAAAGGTTCCATGCTCAGTGGTCATCAGTCGATTTCAAATAATGAACACACACACACACACAGGCACTCATATAACTCACAAAGCTAGTGCGTTGAATATGTGCATCTAACTGATGGCCACAGAGGGACGCTCTAATCCCCTTAACCTTTCCGTCCCTCTCCAAGGCCTAGCTAGGGAGGCTGCTGGATGGCAGAGTGGGTGAGGCTCACTTTGCTGTGTAAAAAGGTCCGCGTCATTCACTATGTGATGGGGTACGCCTGGCACCTGAGAGGTATATTTCCAGAACGTTGGAAACAACGAAATGCACCGAGATCTAAATACTCGGTAAAAGTGGCCAGATTCGGTGTACTGCCTTCAGAATAAATTCGGGTCTGGCACAATAGACTTTATAGCTTGAGCGCCAGGGAGGCCTCACGGGCTCCCCCGCCCACATTACAAACTAACAAAACTAACTAAACTAACTAAACTAACTGAACTAACTGAACTAACTAAACTAACTAAACTAACTAAACTAACTAAATTAACTAAATTAACTCAACTAACTAAACTAACTAAACTAACTAGACTAACTAAACTAACTAAACTAACTAAACTAACTGAACTAATGAAACTAACTAAAATTACTAAACTAAATTAACTAAACTAAATAAACTAAATGAACTAACTAAATTAACTAAATTAACTAAACTAACCAAACTAACTAAACTAACTAGACTAACTTCACTAACTGAACTAACTAAAATAACTAAACTAAATTGACTAAACTAACTAAACTACTGAACTAACTAAACTACTAAACTAACTATGCTAACTAACTAAATTAACTAAATTGAATAAATTAACTAAACTAACCAAACTAACCAAACTAACTAAACTGACTAAACTAACTAGACTAACTAAACTAACTAGACTAACTAAACTAACTAATTTAACTAAACTAACTAAACTAACTAAAATAACTAAAATACCTACACTAAATTAACTAAACTAACTACAGTAACTAAATTAACTAAACTTACCAAACTTACTAAACTAACCAAACTAACTAAATTAACTAAACTAACTAAACTAACTAAACCAACTAAACTAACTAAACTAACTGAATTAACTAAACTAACTAAACTAACTAAACTAATCAAACTGACTGAACTAACCAAACTAACTAAACTAACCAAACTGAAATAACTAAACTACTTAAACTAAATTACCTAAACTAACTATAGTAACTAAATTAACTATATTTACTAAATTCATTGAACTTACTAAACTTACTAAACTAACCAAACTAACTAAACTAACTAAACCAACTAAACTAAACTAACTAAACTAACTAAACTAACTAAACTAACTAAACTAA
>CAKNXH010054786.1:0-42781 GCA_932178445.1 Andricus quercusramuli | reverse complement strand
CTAAACTAACTAAACTAACTAAACTAACTAAACTAACTAAACTAACTGAACTAACTAAACTAACTAAACTAACTAAACTAATCAAACTGACTAAACTAACCAAACTAACTAAACTAACCAAACTGACTAAACTAACCAAACTCACTAAACTAACCAAACTAACTCTGAAACCAGGTCGGAAACCACGTCCCATCTACGTCATTTACTATACAAATTTCCAGCATAGCTTATGACGTCGGATCCTATATGCCGTTTCCAACGAAATTTATGACGTCGTTTCTGATTTAACGTCCTAGGTAGTTTTTACGTGACTTACGTTCTTTACGTAAGACATCGGAAATTTCAATAGGGTTATCGTTAACAGGTCTAAGACTTTATAAATTCTGAATAAAATCAGCACAGGATAAAGTAATTTTGTCAACGTTTCCCGAAGCAATTGCACAAATAGTGCAAGGTAAAAGTTAAGGTCAGGATAATTGTTTACTTTTATGATTTTCTCAAATTTTTGTTCGTTGAGTCAATGGTTTAAAACCTTCTTCAAAAACTTTGTCAAAAAATACCAAAATAATCCACATTTTACAAGGAATAATTTCTATACATTTTTTTATAACAAATTTGAATTTTGAATGAATGGAATATTTAATATAAATATATTTAATCTATTTCAATGAATTTTACGAATTGTTGATTTATTTTAATATTTGAAATTTGATCAATCTGAAATATTCGAATAGCAACATTTCAAAATTGCTGTAATTAACATTGAAATTATAATTTGTTGAATAAATTTAGTTTTATTAATTATACTCAAACTTGGATTTGAGCACTGTTTTGATTATGACCTCCGGCTCAAAGTCAAGCTCTCCGAACGTAAACATCAGGACCGTTGAACACTGAGAGTGAACTGACGCAATGCGACGCAACGTGACGCAGTTATCTAGATGGACAGTTAGGATACAGCGCTTTATCGCTATACTTCTGTTTTGTCGCGCATGAGTGGCCAAGGACGCAAATCAAGATTCCTCAAATCCAAGTTCCAGTGTAATCATAAATGTTTATAGAACCTTTTTTATGCAAAATGGTCATTTTCCGAGCTGGGAAAAAGAAGCTCTGCGAGACCCTACTCTTTTTCTAGCTAGAAAAATTACAATTTGGAATGAAGAAAAATTTAAACATTTGAAATTAACTAATCAATGAAACCAACTTTATTTACATATTATAATTTCAATTATGATTATAGAAATTTTTTATTTTTGCAATTCTAGGTATTCAAATCAATCAACTGTTAAATGCCATTTGCGAAAATTTTCGAGGTTATATTCGCAATTAGCACCACAGAATAGTTTAGTAGATGTGGTTTTGACATAATGAGAACAGAATTAGTTATGAACGTGATTTTTGCAAATTTTTTATTTTTTTATTTTGGGGGGGTTTTCGGGGAAAATATGAATATTAGTGGGGGGGCGCCCCCCTCTCCAAATGATATTTTACTTTTGGACGAGAAAGAAGATTTTCCCGAAGATTTTAAACGATTTACTCCAAACTTCGGGAAAGTCATCAAAGTAAACAATTGCTAATGTCAGTTAGAGTTGGAACAAATAATTCGAGAAAATTGAAATATTTTCTGATGAAAATATTTTGTTTTTGAATGTATGAAATAAGCAATTGAGATTGTTCTGTAAAAATTCTGCAAAGTATACTGTCATTTATTTTTAATATTTGCCTGCACGTCTCGTTTTTTGAGATTTATGGGTCGATTATTATTATTGTTCTACCACAAATTGCATTATAAGTGAATGTAGAAATTTCTTTTTCCAATGAGCGGGAAATGATTTCTTTGTATTTTTTATCGCTGAATCAAACGAGAGACTTCTTCTATCAATACCTTAAATGGTTCTCAAACTAATCACAAAAATCAACACAAGAAACCAAAAAAAGAACAGAGCTTTTTTGTTTTTCAGAAGATATTTTGAGCTGAATATTACCATTTTATTAATCAGATAGGGGCCATTGTTCTAGATTTTTCCAGCAATAAAAGCGGCAAAAAATGACCCCAATGGTAATATGTAGTTTTTCGAAAAAAATATTATTTACGATATTTTTATAGTTTTTTGCGACTATCTCGAGAACCTTTCAAGATATTGAGAAGAGACACTCGTTGGACTTGACGATAAAGAATGTATGTAAATCATGTATCGCTTTTGAATAAAAAATCTGTATCCCCTTAAAGCGTAATTTATATTTCAAATAAAATGGAGGTCCGATTTGAATTAAACATAAAAAACTACTTCGGAAACACACTTCATGCATCCCATTTTTTATCGGTGTTTTCAAATAGATATCCGAATTGTTCCTTCAATTGAAAAATAGAGAACCTGTAGAAAAGATCGGATGATGTTTGCTTTCAAACCCTTGGGAGGTTCGTTCGTCATCTTCACTCCATTTTGTAAAACACTAACGGGAAAATGTTCTGCAGGGTAACTAGTTAACCAGAGTCGAAAGTCGGGATGAACCGTTTCTGGAGTGAAATTTTCACAAATCTGAAAGCAGTTAAATCAATTACCACATTTGCTTACTCTAATCTCCCACAAATTGAATACCTTCTCCAAAGTTCCCATCCAACTTTTAGCCAAATGACAATTTTGCAAAACGACCCATGTTCCATTCTTCATTCCTTCATCGATGATCCTTTCCGCGATTGGACCTTGGCCTTGACCCAAGGACAAGGAGAACAGCCTGTTAGCACCAAATCCTTGATCATCAGCAAACTTCAATAAAATAGCAGTTGGATCAGCGCCCGGCGTGAGAACAAAAATGAGAGGAATGCTGCAGAAGGAGTCAGCATACGAAGCAGCCAAATCGAAGGGTGGTGATTCAATAAATTGCTTTCCCATTTCAGCTATAAATTACGATCCATCATTAAAATAGTAAAAAAGTCAGTACGTCTTCTGCATTCCCTCTTTTATATTTATCCCCTCAATTCCCAAGGCTCTATTCTTTCCCCGTATAATCCGGAAGGCGAAAAAGTTGACGTGAAAAGATGGGACCTCTTACATCTTCTTGCTGGGCACAATCACACTCAATCTCCTGTGTGACTAATGACCTTGCCTTTCCGGGGATTCAGCAATTAATTATAAGTTTGGAGAAGACCAGATAATGAGAGAACCAGTGCAATGCACTTTTTCAGGGCTGCCACAGACTAATGTAATTGAAAACAAGTGCACAGTAAAAAAAAATGTTCAAAATGATACCGAAATCAATATCATTTTGATATGCAACAAAAATGATCCCGAAATCAAGAGCATTTTGATCGATCAGAATGAATGATCGACTTTTGAGATCATAATGACCTGATGCGGGATCATGTATCAAGTCAAACCAAGATGGCTGACGTTCTTAAAGTACTTGAACTCATATGCATGCTTTTTATGGTTTCCGATCGTGCAGTGTACTTGAAAAGTTAAAAAAATTAACAGAATCTGATATGAGAAAATGTCACCTGTTAAGTGTAGTTGTCACTTGCGTGCGGTAAGATACAATTTTTAGGTTATGTCGTCATGACATCAGCGCCAAAAATAGGCGGCCATTTTGTTTAGTCTGACAAATGATCCGAAAAAGATGATCAAGGTGATCCGAATGGACAGATCATTATGATCTCGAGAGTCAAATGATCGTTGGAGCAAAATGCTCTGCAACAAAATTGATCCTTTTTTTTACTGTGTGGATAAAGTGACTAATTTGAGTTTAAAAAATGACTAGTCTTTACACAAAAAGAGGACTATAATGTTAAAAGAATTACGTATCTACTCAAAAATTTAAATCCTATCAAAGACTTAATTTAACGGCTTGCAAATTGTAATTTATTTTATTACAAGCTAAGTCAACCTTTTGCACTTAACTGCGGTATTTATGTTTCAATGCTTTACAACAGGAACGAGAAAACCAGAAAATTGTGAATTAAAATAATTTAAATTTTAATATTGCAGACTTGATTGCATCAAATTCACACAAAATAGGGTAAATAGGTTGATTTTTAACAAAACTAGAAGGATTGAATTCTTTCAAATAAAATTAATGTTAGTGTCGTATTGAATTCAATATGAAACGCTTTAAATTTCTAACAAATTTTCGACGAAATGCAAGCATTTTCAACCAATTAGTTGAATTTTTTACTAGAAAAGATACATTTTCAATAAAAAAGATGAATTTTAAACCAATAAGATTAATTTACTTATCAAAAACCGGATTTTTCGGCAAAATGCATGAATTATTAACCAAAAAGTTGAATTTTCTACTAAAAAAAAGATGAATTTCTAACAAAAAATGGAATAGTTGAATTTTCAGTTAAAACCAACAATTTTCCGAAAGAAATAAGAATTTTCAACAAAATATTCAAATTATCAACCAAAAAGTTGCATTTTCAACCAAAAAAGATTTAATTCCTAACAAAAAAGATAACTTCTTAAGAAAAAATATTAACTTCTAACCAAGAAGATAAATTTCCTACCAAAAACACGAATTTTCAACAAAATGCATGAATTCTTGATTAATAGTTAAATTTTCTATTAAGAAAGATGAGTTTTTAATAAAAAGGATGAATTTTTCAACATGAATATTAATTTTTAAGAAACATGAATTTTCGGCTAAATGCATCAATTGTCAACCAAATAGTTGAATTTTCTACTAAAAAATATCCATTTTCAACCAAAAGGGCAATAGGTAAATTTTCAGTTGAAACCATTAATTTTCAAATAAACGAAAATAATAATTTTCAACAGAGTAGTTAAATTTTCAAAAAAAAAAATAAATAAGAATGCTTTACAAAAAAATTGAACTCAGAAACAAAGAGATAAATTTTCAGCCGAATCTTTAATCAAAAAAAAATTATTTTTTAACAAAGTAGTTCAACTTCCAACCAAGTAGTTGAATTTTCAACCAAAAAAGATGATTTCTCGACGAAAAATGTAATTGTTACCAACCAAAAAAGACAAACATTGAACAAAATAGCTGAATCTTCAACAATAAATAAAATAAATGAAATAATAAATAAATTTTCAACCAAAAATTTAGTAGTTGAATTTTCAGTTGAAAACATTAATTTTCAAACAAAAAAAGAAAAATTTCCAATAAAATAGTTAAATTTTCAAGAAAAGAGGTAAACTATCAAATGAAATGTTGAATCTTTCACTAAAAAAATTAGTTTTCAACGAATTCTCGACAAAAAATGCAATAGTTAATATTTCCATCAAAAAAGTGTTGTTAACCAAAAAAGATTCAATTTCTACCAAAAGAGATAAATCTACAATAAAAGAGTTCATTTTCGCACAAGAAAGCTAAATTTTTAACTAAAGGAGTCGAATTTTCAACCATAAAAGATTAATTTTCTGCCAAAAGAGATAAATTTTCAACAAAATAGTTTAATTATTTAGCTAAAAAGTCGAATGTTTCCGAAAAAATATGACTTTCAATCCCAAAAAGATGAATTTCCAACAAGAGATCATTTTCAACCAAGACAGCTCAATTTTCAATCAAATAGTTACATTTTCAACGAAACAGATGAATCTTCAACAAAAAAGTAAATTTTTTAAGCTGAAAAGTCGAATTTTTTTTAAGTTGACTTTTAATCCCAAAAAGTTAAATTTTCAAAAAATAGTTAATTTTCGAACAAGAAAGATATATTATCAACCAAATAGCTGAACCTTCAACGACACAAGAAATTATTTTGAATCAAACAGTTGCACTTAGAAACGAATATTTGCACTTTCAAGTGTTGTATTTTCTACGAAACAGTTGAATTTTCAAGCCAAAAAGACGAATTTTTCAGAAGACAGTTGAATTCCTAAAGAAGTAGTTGAATGTTCTACACAAATAGTTTCATTTTCGGTCCGAAAAGACTAATTTCCAACCAAAAAGGATGACTTTTCCACAAAATTGTTGTTTTTTTTTTGCAAGAAAATAATCAAATTTCTAGAAAAATATTACATTTTCAAAAAAATATTAAACTTTGAAAAAATATTCTATTTTCAAGAAAACATTACTTTTTCAAACAAAAATATTAAATTTTCGAAAAAATATTTTTGAAATAATTTTTCTATTTTTAAGTAATAGGATTTGAAACAAAAAATGACTTCTCAACCAAAAATATATTAGCAGACTTTTCAAACAAAAAGAATTAACTTGCTGCCAAAAATGGTTGCATTTTCTTGGGTTCTATTAATTCAGTTCGCATTTAAATAAATCAGGCTGCATTTATTTGTCCTTATTTTATGAGCATTTGCTTCCTCATAAGTATCAAATAAATTTGCTTCCTCATAGAGTGAGGTTTTCCTTAACAAAATAAAAAAATGCATATTACAATATTTTTCAAGCTTATGTCTCTGTCTTCCCGAATATTTTATTTTGAGACAATCAGAGGGCACACCAAAATGTCATTGAATGTGTTCTTTCACAACGAACTATTTAACTTTTGGTATAGTTTTATATTTCAAATCAAAACCTCATATAAACAATGCAACTTTTCTTAAATCTTTCTGAGTAGCTATTGATTAATCAATAATGGTCTTCGAAAGTTCGTCAAATATCAATCCACACGTCTCGAAGACGCCAACAATATTGCATCAAATTCAGTACTGTTACATTGCCAATATAAAAAAAAATCTTCTCATAAACAAGGAAACTAATTTTGTTGGAAAATTTGAAAATGATATTGGTAGGTTATTGTGAATCATGAAAAGTTCTTAATTTTGGCAATCGATGTGTCTCGAAGACGCGAACAAATGTATCATATACATTATAGTTGCTTTCTCACTATTAAACAAGTTTTCCTTAAATTAATAAGATAAATAACATATTTTTTCCATTCATAAATCAGTATAGATAGATCATAAGAGGTTATAGAAGGTTCGTCAATAGGCCACTCGATGTGTCTCGAAGACGCAAAAAAATATGTCAAAGTCAGTACTGTAGTACTCCTAATATCAACAAAGTTTTTTTCATATAAACAGAATAAATCAATTTTGTTTAAACTTTATAAATCGGTACTGATCGATCATAAAAGGTTCACCAGTAGGTCAATCGATGCTTCTTGAAGACGCGAACAAATGCCCTACATGTAATATTGTCGTGTTTTGAATATCAAAAAAGTTTTTTCATATAAACAGAATGAACCATTTTTTTTTTGAAACTTCATTAATCGGTACTGGTTGGTGAATAAAGGTTCATCAATAGGTCAATCGATGCGTCTCAAGGACGCGAACAAATGCTCTACATGTAATATTGTCGTATTTTGAAAATCGAAAAAAATTTCCTTATATAAACAGAATAAACCATTTTTTGTGAATTCTCCAATAGGTGCTGGTGGGTCATAAAATGTTTATCAATAGGTAAATCGATGCTTGTCAAGTAGGCGGACAAATAAAATGAATATTATATTGTCTTATACTGAACATCAAAAAAGTTTTTCTTATATAGACAGAATAAACCATTTTTTGAAACTTCATAAATCGGTATGTGTAGCTCATAAAAGTTTTATCAATAGGTCGATCGTTGCGTCTCAGAGACGTGAACAAATACGCTAGATGTCGTATTGTTGTATTTTGCATATCAAGAAAATTTTCCCTATATAAACAGGGTAAAATTTTCCTTTTCAAATTTCTAAACGCGAGAAAAAACTACTTCTAAAATATCAATCGGAGATGCACTTCATCCACATTTCATGATCGTAGCTCTTACTTTTCGAGATTTGGTAAACAGAACATTCAAAAAAAAATTATTTTCGAGCTCCTGAGGTCGAATTATATTAAAAAAAGTAAAAAAAGTATTTTTGAAAATTCAGGTCATTACAAACCTCCCTCTATGAGGAAGCAAAATAAAACAAGAAAAAGGGGAAGTTTCTTGAAAATAGCGTAAAAAAAGGAATTATTTAAAAAAGGGGAACAGAGGAGATTAGGGAAAAGAGTGTGAAGTCTGATAACAAATAGCATTTCGATACGATAGATTACTATCATCTAAAATGAGATGGATTAATCCAGCTTTTGCCATTAAAAATGTGACAAAAGTGACTGTTTCTTTGAAAAGTGACTGAAAATAAAAGTTAATAAAAGTGACTTTGTGGCAGCCCTCACTTTTTTCATTGAATAGAAACAAAAATTATTGAAGCCGTGGCTTCTTTCGGTATCAGAGAAATAGAAAAATAATATTTGTTTACCTTCTACGAAGATTTGAACTGCAGATACTACCTTATCTGGTCGCATACACCGGATTATAAGTATCTTTTCAAATAAGCTTATTTTATCAAATGGTGCTGGGAAAGTCAAAGTCTGAGGCTCCTTATTGTCGAAGATGGCCCTCCATCCATTAATGTTTCGAGTGAAAGCTTCTTTGATTTTCTGCAAATATTTGTTTTTTCAATTCGAAAATTTAAAATAATATTTTTTGAAAATGGACCCTTCTACACGGAAAGAAACCACAGGGAAGTGATTGCTGGAAAAATTTTTCTGATCATCACATACCTCAATGATTTCACCAGTAATTTTGTTAATAGTTTTCCAAATAATAACGCCAATACATATTTCCCTGTAATATCATTCCGTGAGGGAAATTATTAATATTCTAACTATTATGAAATCAGTGAAAATACTACCTAGAATCAATATAGCAGTTTAGAAGATTTAAAAGAAAAATGAATTATTTTTGAACAAGGTGATAAGTTACAATCTTTCACGGGACACATTTAAAAACAATTCTTAGCTACAATTTTGTTGGAAGCCCAGAAAAAATCTTGATGTGATCTGAACTTGAGAGCGATTGAATTTAATAATATCCTTCATAATATGAGGTTGCAATCACTTGCGAACATAATTAATTACAAATTCTAAATGATTCGTTTGGTTCCCTCCAATCCCTTCTAATTTGAGACTTTTTTATTTGATACTAATCTCCAACAAACCGTAAATCCTGGAATGTCATTAAGACGACATAACTCATCCCAAGCCTTGGCTGGAAGCCACTCGGTAGGATTAGGATGAGGGTTCTCCAAACCGACACCACCAGTTAAAAAGAACATCCACTGAACCGTGGACATTTTCCCTTGCTTGTTGAGCAAATTTACAGTCAGAAGGAGGGAGAAGAGCAACTTGTCCTTCTCAAAGAGAGAACGACATATATTTACGAACAAGGAGTACGTGAAGGATTTTGTCAGATCCTTTAGTCGCTGCTCTATACTTTCCACCGTTGGTGTGTTATCAATCGTACTCTTGAAAAGATTCACGAACCATACTAGAGAGTATTGGTACATCGGATCGATATTTGCTAAAACGGCTGTAATAACAAAAAAATAATAATCATCATAAAATACTCAACTACAACTCCTTCCACATAAAGAAATAATATTATTTCCAACCCACCGATTGTAAAAAAAAGGACTGTACTGTAAACAGCAATTGGTGTATATTGCAGTCTTGCTGCATCGATCGACTTCTCCGTTACTTCCGCAGCAGTTTGTTTAGCTTCAATTTCATTCGAGAGGGCTTTCGATGAGCTCAAAATAGAAACTGCTGTTTGGTCTTCCAAGATATTCTCATCAGACGCTGACAAGACCTCCAGAATTTTATCCTCGATCTCCTTCAGCATTCTTAAATAAGAATTATAATTATTTATAATCGCAACTTTTCGTATTCCAAGATCTTTCAATGATACTTGCTTTTTATTTTGTGCTCCTTGGATAATCAGTTGATTCTTTTCAGCCTCGAGGTCAGGTCTTTCCTTCGCGACAACAATTCCCAGGAGCTGATCTTCCAAACCAACTGGTGTAATCATGAAATTTAAAAGGGTCACCTTGACTGCAATCTCTGGTAAATAGTGTGGGTTACGTAGCTTTGTTGTAATGTAAAGTCTAAAGAAATTAAAATCCAATTACTGATTCTTAAACTAAAATTTAAATTTTCTCTTTGTATATGAACTACATACCTGAATTTATCATTGTACTCAACAATGGAGTCGCCCAGCTTAATGCATACAGTTCCACTCGCCTTGAAAGTCTGCTTTAGCAAAAGTGGTTCAAGAGCTGCATCCAATTCCGAACCAACATTTTCCAGAAGAACAGGTTGGCCAAATTGAACAGCATTTTCCAAGACCCTCATATAATCTGCCTGTGTGAGTCTGATCACATGGATATTCGAAGCCTTTTCCATATTCTTGACCCACTTGTTAGCCTGCCCCTGTGGATCAATCATCAGTGGCCATCGTCTCGAATTACTAACAATGATGCCATTGTCAATCGAAAACAAATCACAGGGCAGTCCAAAGATATTCCAAGAGCGTATCAATACAGGATTGCCTAGAATTTGAGTCAGTTGATAATCCTGTGTGCAGTAAACATCCAAATTGGTACACATTGAGATCCAGTTTTCAATCTGCTTCTGTCTATAGGGCATCGTGAAGACTCCGAGATATGCCACAATACCAGAACCGATTAGAATATCACCTGTGAGTTTATAATAACGTTTTCCCAAAGTCTTTGCTGTTTCTGACCACCTGTTATATTCTCCACCTAAACCTCCAATCAGTTCTTCTGCTCTTCTCAGTTTTTGTTCGCACTCGTTCACTTCGTCAATCATCGTTTGGTAATCTCGTTTACGTTGCGCCAATATATCTTCGAGGATGGCTAAACGATCCTGAACTTCTTTTAACTGAGCTCTCTTCACTTCCAGTTGAGCCATTGCATCGTCATAAACAGCTTCAGCTTTTGCTAAAGCAACTTTCTTAGGTGCAACAACTCTAGCAACCTTTTCATATTCCGAGATTGCAATAACCCAACGACAGAGACCTTCGCAAGCAGTTGAAGCATTTCTGATCTTGTCTGGATCGAAATTCGGATTTGTTAGGATCGAAGTTCTAATCTTCGTGATGATCCTTTCGAGTATGTTATCCTTGTCGTAGTTCAATAATGCATCTAGGAAATGCAAATCACCGAGAATTCGCAACGAGGGTTTCCAATAGTCCTCAACCATTCTTCCATCGTCTCCAGGAACTCTATCTGGTTTCACATCCTGGAAGTACAAATTGTTACGAAGTATTCTTGAATTAATTTTCTTATAAACATCTTTTCTTACCTTTAAGATGCAAATTGCCTCCATGACTAATTTAACCCCAGCTGGAGGATTCTTCATAGTCTTGACAATTTGAATATCTTGAGGAGTCAATGTGTTTAGAGCTGCATTTGCTGCATTCAGAATTGGCATGACTTCTTTTAAATCAGCATCACATTCAGTTCGAATTTCCTCTGCCTCTCCAGCTACCACCTGGAATATTAAATCATTTAAATAATTTCCATTCATTAAAAGAATCCAATCTTTCCGTCAGTATACATGTAGAAATATTATCATAATGACCATTGCTGCCTCTTCGTCTTTCTTCACAACTTGCTCAATCGCAGCAACTTCAGCATTCTCTTTCTCAACACTTTCTAGCATTTTCTCAACATCCTTCGCAGCTTCAATTAACTTTGGCTGCAGAGCAACCAGAGTCCCCTGCATTTTCTCAACTTGCTTATGAGTATTATCCAACTTTCCAAGTCCAGCCACATACCTCCTCTTTCCCTCGAGCACTTCCCTTCTCTTCTTTTCCAGAAGATCCTTGAACGTATTGATCAATTCGAGATAGGAAGTTGGAGTTACATAACTGTACCTCTTTGCTCGAAGTAGGAATTCCTTCGAAAGATCTTGAGTTGATACATGAAATGCTTGGCACATTTCGATACAGGCATTCCTTTCAATTTCAGGCAATTTTATCTCTCCGAGGAATTTGGTAGCCACAGCCAGTAGAGCATCTTCAGGCCAGGGTTGAAGCCAATCGATAGTACAGCAATTAACTAGAGCCGGAAATTTCCTGATTCGGATCCGAAAATTGTCGCCTATCGGTGACATAGCCACGACAATATGAAGTTGTTCTTTTACGACTTGGATGAAGAAGTTGAAAAGGGCTATGGGACTCCCATCAGTTTGGAGAGATTTATCCCTTTGTCTATCAATCAGTCTCATCTGCTCACAGATCTCCGCTTTTTCATCTGCTTCAAAGAGGTTTGGAACTTCTCCCGAGTTTAGGAGATTACTGATGTCTTCTAGGAAGCCTTCTTCTTGGATCTGCATATCAGTGAAAAGGAAGACTGTGTGCAATTCGGTGGCGGCTGTTTTTCGAAGGATACCCTTTAGATCTTCATGCCATTCATTTTTTCCATATTGCCTGGAAATTTCCACTTGGAAGAGCTCATAGTCTGATATGTGGGCTGCCAATCGAGTCAGAGATTGTCGACCCGATCCGCCTACTCCCACGAGTAAGGCATGACTTCGAGGCTGCATCAAGATCCGACTTATTTTTGACAGATGCTCTACTGCGAATCTGGTATTGAAAAAAATGAATTACTCCATGAACAACAGTCTTTAGATCTAGAAAAGTTTGAAGGTCCAAAATGAATTAATTTCCTACCTAAAGAGAACTAAATTCATGGGAGTCTTGGATATGGAATTATAATCGTTTAAATATTCTTCTACCACTAAGGAAAGATTATCCAGATTTTTTACTTCCTTGTACATCTTTTTGTCACTCGAAGGATCGCTGAAGTCGCAGTATACCAAGTTACGTAAATGAACTTCAGTTATCTAGAATAAGTAGGTTAGATAGACGTTCGCAAAATATTTACAAAAAGTATATATGACAATCACCGCATTATATCCAATATCAAGGAAATCGCTGAAAAGTTCATCCATATCTTCATCCATTCGATATGAGAGAGTTCTTCGAATTTGTTCCGCAAGCCAATTAGCGTCACTATCATCGACCAAGCGGTCTCCATAAACACGAAGGACTTCATGCACCCACAAGCGTTTCATAACCTCCTGAGAAAATTTTCAGATTGATAACAAAAGATACATATTTATGATAATGATGCTCACTACCAATCTATATACATCAGATAACATTTACGAACCACATTTGGTGTTGACTCGACTCTAGAAAGCAAAACTCCCTGAATTACCCTCGAGAAGTCTCGAAGATTAAACAAATAATGTGATTTGGCTGGAGTTGGTAACAGATTCTTTGTAATTTCCTTATAAATATCAAGAGTCCCGTAAACAATATAATTAACACAAGATTTAAAGTGATCAGGAAATTCTCGAGACACAAGATGCCAGTTCATGATCTTGCTGAAAATAGCCACCATAACATCATCCTCAAATTCAGAAATGCCCAATGTAAAAAAGTGCCTTTTGAATCTTGGCGTCACGTCTTTTCCTCCAGAAGGTGGACCCATTGCACAAATTAATTGTACATCAATCAACTTCAAGTAACTCATATCTCTGAGATCATACCAGGACCAGTGATCTAGCCACTGTCTCAATAATTCAATAGGAGGTTGAGCACCATATTCTTCCTTTAATGGCATGGAAAGATCATCAACAAAAACAACCCAATGTTGCCCAGGGGGAGCTCCATAAACTCCTTTTCTCCTTTTGTCCAGTTTACTCATTATGATGTCCTGAGTTTGATTCGCTGTTGTTTGGGCCGAAAAGGTCACGAAAAGAGGTTTGTAAACTTGAGGATTATTTTTCTTCAGCAGGAAATCCATGATATAAACTGATTTTCCTGTTCCAGTTGGACCAACAAAAAGAACTGGTTTTTGATTGCAGATGAGTTGCTCAAAGAGGTGAAAATAACGCACAGTTTCAATTGTAGGAATGATTATCTGATTCACGGGAATGTCCGGAGGAATAGGTGGAAGATTTTGTAAATCGTCGGTCCAAGGTTTCCATTTGCCCTTTCCTTCCTTGATAAACTTGTAATCAAACACAAGACCAGCTGAGGGCATCATTGTGATATAAGGTTTCTTAGGATTGGCAATTTCTTCCAAATGAAAGCGTTTTTTCATCTCTTCAGGAAACTCACGCTCTGCCAGGGCTCTAAATAGAATGCTGAACCATTCTCGATAGGCGGGTAACAAAGTTCCGCCCATAGCCCAAATGCAAGAAAAGAAGAACGACCCCTGTTAAGAATTGAAAATTAGTTTTCCTAGTTTGGATGATTATGCTTTCATAGATCCTCACCTCGATCTGAGCTCTGATTTCCAAATCAGAGATTGACCTTAGGTACTTTTCGTCGTTGAATTCAACCAAGAAACAGTCAAAAAGAAGCATCACTGATCGAGTTAAATTCGCATCAGGCATATATATTATTTCCTGAAATTGTCTTTTTTAGCATTTCGAACTGCGAAAGTAATTTAAAAATAGATTTTGCTACTCACTTTAGCACCTGATCTTCGGATGAGCTTCAAGAGAGCAGGACAGAATCTCAGGAACATATCTTTGATGTGAAACCTGATATGCTCACTTAATAGTTTTGGCAGAGTGTTCATCCATGATTCTAAAAGTGGAGTCCAACCCAGTGAAACTGGTTCCATGTAAATCATACCACACCTTGAAACTGTGGCTGGTGAAGCAACCTGTTCATCAGGAAAAATGATGTAATATTATAATTATAATAAATAATTTCAAAAATCACGATTACCTCCAAATCCATCGGCTCGAATATCAAATTAGTCGTAGGAGCCAGTTGTATTATTTCTCCAGACATCAAACAAAGCTTTTTGTTATCATCCAGCACAGTGTTCATATTTTCAATCCACACAGCATCAACAGGCCCATCAAAGATAAGCCACTTCCGATTTTCATTCGTCGAAACTGCAAATGACCTATAACTAAGAGCCAAGACCCCATCGCTCCACTCATGTGAAGCTGGATCAAAGTTTCCATATAATTGACCCATAGTAATCGACTTAGGATTAATGACAATGATCTCAACCTTATGTTCATCCATCAGTTCTCTCTCCTCAAGCAAAGCTAAACATTCAGCCAACATCTTATAAGCTGATGTCTTTCCAGCAAATGGTAGACCAACTATCATAAACCCATGTCTGACTATCATCATCTCGTAAATCTGTTGTATCTTCTCAAGGAAATAGTCCGTGCATTGAATGTTTGCATTAGCACAAGCTTCTCTAGTGCAAGCATTAATGTGAGTGTAATCAGGTTCGGGCAGAACAACTCCAGGAAAAAGATCAGAAGCAATTCCTTGAAAGAGAGGCAAATCTTGATTCAGGAATTTTGGTAGGTTCACATCATTGATACTTCTTAGCAGAAGAATATCCTCAGATTCATTTGGATACTTCAGTTTCAGATTACCAGCAGCAGTCAAAACAGATTTAACAGCTCTCATCCCATAATCATAATGACACTGACTACTCAACTGCTCTGAGCAGAGTTTATAAGCAGTCACGATTTTTACAGCTAAAGATCTTCCAGTATAAAATCCAAAAGAGTAAAGCATATTTTCAGAGATGAGGGCATAATCAGGAACCATCATTGCTACTGATCTAAATAGTGCTTTCAAGTTATCTGGCAATTCAGATCTCCCGGCATATCCTGGATTCATGGTTATGAAGACTGCACAAGACGGATCAAGGGTGATTTCAGAACCCTCAAAAGACAATTTTTCCGTACCGGAATGTATGCCTCGCTGAATTGTCAGGATTTGTTGAGCTACTACGGAGAGTACTTCCAGGTCTATTCTGTTAAATTCATCAAAACAAGACCAGGCACCACAAGATGCTAGACCTTTGAAGAACTTTCCGAGAGCGATGTAGTCTAGACCATCTGAACAATTGAAGACAACACATTGCTTTGCCATGGCTTTTGCAAGATCCTTTGTCGTTTCGGTTTTTCCTGTTCCAGCTGGTCCTTCTGGAGCTCCACCCAGATGAAGACTTAGGGCTCCAAATAAGGTGCGATAGCAACGGTCTGTTAGAGGAGTTATCACCAACCTTCCTGTATTGCCTAGGTATTCGTATCCATATTGTAGGAAGGAGTTGATCATGTAAGTAAACATGTTCTCTCGCTAAATTATTTAATTTCCATTAGTAGATATTATTTGATTAACTGAGAAATACTAATAAAAGAAAGATATTTGTAATCCAGCTGATCAAACCTGCCAATAGTATCTGAGTTGACAGAGCCACTTGAAGTCATTATTGCTCGTAACACCTTCTTTCACAAGATCTGTTAGTACATCCTTTCCATGAACATCCAGAGTCACGGAAGCCTCTATTGAAAACAGAGTATTTATTGAACATTTTTATAGAAGAGACGACAGTTTTTATAAAATACCTAAAGTGATGCGATTCTGTTTAGACAGTTTCCCCCTGATAATCAGAATAATGTCATTCAGCTCCCTTTGACATTGATCAAGATATTTCCGAAGGGCTCCAGCAGGATCACCTTCATTCAGCATAGCCTCTTCGATTTGCTGAGTCCAGTACAATTGATTAACACAAAGTACAGTTTGTCCTGGCCATTCTAGAACCCAAGTTGTCCTCTCTTTTGTCGGGTAGGCTTGGATAGCCAAGTAAACTGTTTGACGAACGCTCTTTCGCATATCGGCTTCTAATTCCACAAGCCATTTTTCGACCTGGCCCCTTGCAGCTGCTGTAGATATTACATCTACCAACTCAACAACCTCTCCTTCTGCAGACCTCATCGCATGAACCATCAAGTCATCGTCGAAAGTTAGCTTCGCTATTCCTTCAAAACATTTCTTCAAATGTGGCTGCACGCTGAAAATCGGGAATCAATAATTGAACTTTACAAATTTAAGAGCTAAATCTACTTTGTTGATTCTTTACCGAGTTGGGTCTTTTGTTTCGGACAGAATTTCCAGTAATTCATCATTAGAGAGGAAGAAGAACCTAGGAAAGAAGAGTCTCTTCTTCTCCAAATAATCATTTAACCCTTTCTGTATCAATTCTAACAAGCCCAAACTCTTCTTCAGTCTTTCCAACATCTTGTCTATTCCCACCACAGATAATACTCTCGGATCAGCATGAACAGTTTTCATAATATCTCGCCAAGTTTTATCAACAGCACTGAACCTTCGTCCTTCTTCTGGCATTTGCTGCTGGATATCAGGTGAAGAAAAAATTGGCTCTAGATACATCCACGTTCCCTGAACCATCAACCACTGATCCAGAATATCTTGAAGTAAATACAACTTCTTCTCCCATTTCCTAAAAAGAGATACCTTCATGATATACTCAAATGTATCCCATAATTACTACCAAAATTTTCATGATCTAAATCACAAATAGAATTAAATTCGTACAATATTTGAGCTTCGAATGGTTTGATGTAGGCTGAGTTCTTCATGGTGACGGCTTTGGTGATGTGATCATCAAGCAAGACTTGAATATCATCAACTCCAGCGACAACGTAAGTTCCAGTATCTTTATAGGGATTCACAGTGAAAACCATTTCTACCCAATCCTTGTGCATTTTATCTATACTTTTCTCTAAAGTACTCTCTTTACTAGCACCTTCCGAAATGCTTTCGAATTGTTCAACGTACACATCAAGATTCATATTCAAAATCTTTCCAAGAGTCAAATCAGCATCGACTTTGATTGGAAAGCCAACGATTTCCGAAATTTGCTCCCAATGTCTTTTCTTCATGCCCGGATTTCCCAGCGTCATCACGATTGGCATATGGTCTCTGAAATCCTCTATCCTTTTTCTTACATTTAGAGCAAGTTTCTTAGATTCAGTTTCCTGAAAGGTTTTTTCCAATTTGTAGAGAGTTCTAAAAAAAGTTATACATTATTCATAGCTATAGATATGTATTAGTAAATTAAATATTGGTGAAGTTTCAAAATGAATAATTACCTGTAAGCCATGGATGCATCATTATCTATATCTTCTGGATTAGAAGTACCAACTACAGAATTCATCCAATTCTCATATTTCATCAAGAAATCACAACCAGCATCAAATAATTTTTTGAAGGGTACTAAGCGATCTGCGATTTTCTTTCGCATTGGGTACTGAGTTGATTCCCATCTAAAGGCTACTTCTTCTTCATTAAATTTATCTATTTTCTCCATAGCTTTAATCAATTTGTCTTCTAAAGTCTGAGCCTTTTTTTGGTAATGGAGTATTTCCTCTATATCGCCGCAGTATTGCATTTCTTCCACTTGTTTTGAGTAGGATTCTAGCTCTTCTTCAAATTTCTGATACCTAACTGACCATATTGAAGAAAATTTGAAAATTTGAGAGACATCAATGGATATCAAAGGTTTTCAAAAGTTTTCTAGTATTTTCAGAAATTTCGGAACATTTTACGGAATTTCAGAGCTTTAAATATGAGTTTGCAGAAGATTTTAAAGGATTTCAAGAGGTTTTGAAGAGTTTAAAAGGATTTTTTAGGACTTCGAAGTAACTTAAATGATTGCATATGATTTGTAAATATTTTTCAACATTTTCAAAATACTTTAGGGATTTGAAAAGAGTTTTCAAATACATGAAGCTTTTTTTGAAGAACTCAAGAGTATTCGAAGGTTTTCAAACATTCTAGGGGAGCGGCGGCGAATGTGGCGCGGTGGCTAATGTGGCGCGTTCGAGTTTTCGAATATTAACGCATTTTCTGCTTGTGGAGGTAGTTTCATTACATGTATATATGTTTTCAACCTTAAATTATTAAAAAATTGGGATAATTAAATTAATTGCCTGATTTTCATGACGAAAAGTTAGTTTTGGTTATTTCGCTTGTATTTTCAGAGTAGCTAAAAACAAGTAAAAAATTACAGAAGTTTCGTGTAAACTTATACAATTTTTTGGGAATATTCTGTTTCAAGTTTCTTGAATGCTTTAAAGTTCAACATTTTGATTAAAATTATTGAACTTTTATGTAAAAAATCTTTATTAAATACTTTTCACATGCGACTAATATGGCGCATTAGGGACTAAAATCGGCAGGTAACTTGGCGCACAAGTTTGTGGTTTGTTTTGCTCGGGGAATTTTGTAGAAATAAAGTGCCGGTTTTTGGTTAGAAGGTAAGAAATATTTACTCAAAGTAATAACATTTCGTTTCTAATATGCATAAAAAAGTTTCATCCTAATTATTATCGTGTATTTTAGAGTTGTTTTAGAATAATTGTATTTTGAAATCGTTTCACCAGTTTTCGGGTTAGGTTTGTTCTGACAGAATAAATATTTAGAGGGTTTACAATAGTGATATTATTCGAATAACTGTTTTGGAAAAGAATAAATTTTACTTATTATTAATATAATTTTGATCTATTGTTTATACAACGTCTGTAAGCTTATCTTAAAATACAACATTTTTAGTACTCCTCAAATTATTGTGAGACAATCTGTACTGATAAAAAAACATTTTTTCTTGAAATTTGGGCAGATATAATCCCTCAATTATGTCAATAATATTAAACGCGAATACATTTATCTTATTTTCATTATATTTTACTAATTTTTCATCATAATTTGTTTTTTATTTAATAATTATGAACTGAAATCGGAACGCGCCACATTACCAAACAAGGTAGGACAACTTGACGCAGATGCTCTTTTTGGAAAACACATTAATTAACTGTTTTAATGAACTGCAATTGAATTATCTCCATGTATATAGCATTGGTAAGATATTAGCCTAAACAGAATATATCTTACTACAATGTTTTACTTTATATTTGAATTTTAATCGTGCATTTTCCTTTATATGCGCCGCATTCGCCGCCGCTCCCCTACAGTATTTTAAAGATAAGTTATTTCAAAAGATTTTACAGTTTTTAAATGGATTTTAAGGATTTTACGGAATATTAAGAAAATTTCAAGAGATTTTAAGGGATTTTCATAGGATATAGTACATATAGGAAATAGTATTTCAAGAAATCCAACGTATTACATAGGTATTCCAAGATTTCTGGGAATCATCGAAGAATTCGAAGACTTCTAAGGGCTTCAAAAAGATTTTATAGGACATCAAAAAATTCAAGAAATTTCAAGAATTTCAGGGATTGAAAGAAATTTCAATAGATTTCGCAGTTCACCAATTGGATTTTATAGGATTTCAATGATTTTACGGAATCCAAAAAAATTTAAAAAGATTTTAAGGTATTTTTGTAGGATTTTATAGTATTTCAAAAGAACCCAAAGTATTACATAAGATTTCAAAGATTATTAGGAATTTTCGAAGAATTTTAAGACTTTTAAGGACGTTGAATAGATTTTATGGGATTTCAACAAATTCAAGGAATTTCAGGGATTTCAGAGATTAAAAGAAATTTTAATATATTTAACAGATTATGAATTGGATTTTATAGGGTTATTAAAGGGTTTAACAATTTTTAAAGTACTTCAAAAGTTTTTAAGGGACTCCGAAGGATCCTATAGGATTTCAAACCAACTATAAGTATTTCATAAGATTTCAAAGATTTTTACTCAATTTTTGGGTATTTCCAAAGCATTCTAAAAGTTTTTTCAACCTTTATTAAGGGATTGAAATATTTAAAGGCATTTCAAAAGATATCAAGAGTTTGTAAAAATGTTAAGGTATCCTACGGGTTTTTCAGAGATCAAACTGTATTTCGAATAAATTGCAAAATTTCCCAATTTTTCAATAGGTTTCATTGGATTTCAAAGATTTCACGTCATTTCAGAAGGTTTCAAGGGCCTTAAGCATTTTTCAAAAAAACTTTAAAGCTTTTTAAAGGACATCGAAGTTTTTTTAAGGATTTCAAAGATTTCGAAGAATTTCCAAGGAAATCAAAAGCTTTAAAGGATTTCAGGTATTTCAAATTTAAAGGTATTTCAAAAGATTTAGAGGGAATTTATGGGATTTTAAAGGAACTTGATGAATTAAAAAAATTTCTACTTATTTTCTAGGAATTTCCAAACAATTCAAAAACAAAATTTCAACAGTTATTAAGGGATTTAAATATTTGAAAGTATTCCAAAACATATCAGGAGTTTTCCAAAATGTTATTTTATTCCACGGGATCTCCAGACATTAAAAGGAAATTAAAATGCTTTAAAAACATTCCAAAGTTTTTCAATGAATTTCATAGCATTCCCAAGATTTCGCAGCATTTCAAAAGGTTTCAAGGGACATTGAGGGATTTTTAAAATTATTTTACAGGATTTGAAAGGATTTAAAGCTTTTCATAGGATTTCAAACATTTCTACTCAATTTCTAGAAATTTCCAAACAATTCGAAAGATTATCAACGGGATTTCAGAGATCAAAAGTAATTTCAAATGATTTTAAATTTTTTGAAAGTTTTTCAATGGATTTTATAGAATTTGACAGAATTTCGAAAGATTTCCAGCGATTTCCAGGACTATAACAGATTTCAAAGCCATTCATATATTTCAGAGCATTCCTATGCATTTCAAAGAATAAAAGGGATTTTAAAATTCATTTAAGCTTTTCAATAAATTTCATAGGATTTCAAAGATTTCACCACATTTCAAAAGGTTTCAGGGGACTTTAAGAGATTTTTCTAATAATTTTACAGGATTTTAAAGGAATCAAAGTTTTTTTTTATAGGATTTCAAAGATTTCTACTCAATTTCTAGGAATTTCCAAACAACTCGAAAGATTATCAACGGGATTTCAGAGATCAAAGTAATTTCAAATGATTTTTAATTGTTTGTAAGTTTTTAAATTGATTTTATATGATTTCACCAAATTTTGAAAAATTTCCAACGTTTTCAAAGGACTTTAATAGATTTCGAAGGTATTTACAGATTTCAGGGCATTTTACCATATTTCAGAGAAAAAAAGGGATTTCAAAATTCATTTAAGTTTTTCAATAAATTTCATAGGATTTCACGGAATTTTTGACGGTTTCGAAGGGTTTTGAGCATTTTAAAAAGAATTTACAGGATTTCAAAGAGTTTTCGAAGAATTCTAGGAATTTCGAGTGACTTTAAAAGATATCAACTCTTTCAAGTGATTTCGCGGGATTTTATAAAATTCCATGGGAATTTTCATGGAAAAATTTCATGGAAAAATTTAATGGGAATTACATGAGAAAATTTCAATTGATTTCAAAAGAAATCAAAGAATTCAAGTAATTTCAAATGATCTCAAAACATTATTTCAAGGTATTTTAAGATTTTATGGGATTTTAAAGATTTCGAAGGATATCAACATAATTTCAGAAATATCCAGTAATTCCAAATATTTCTGAGGATTTCACTGAATTTCTTAAGATTACTAATATTCCTAAGATTCTTCAAATTATTATTTATAAAAGATTCAAAAGATTTCCAAGCATTTAATAGATTTCGATGGGACTTTATGGGAAATGTAGAGCAAACTTTAAGAATCGTTATCTTCTTGATTTCTAAAAAATGAGGCTAATTATACTGTGTGACAGTGATTTTGCACTTTTATGGTGACCTAGCACAAGTTGCAGATCTAGTAAAACTAAGAAAAACTGTATAGGAGAAATTTCCCATACACCCCCAAAATCTCATAACTAATTTTATATCCTACTAATTTTTTATACCCTAATTTTTATCCGATTTAAACTTTTTTTTCGTTTTAAAGAGGAAAAACAGGCCTTTCAGACTGTGTGTTTCTTATTTTGTTTAAATAAAAACTGACGAGACTGTAGTTGGAAGTATTTGCGATTTTTTTTCCATTTGTCCAAATTTTACGATATATTTACGATATTATTCGGTATTGAAGGTTTTTTTTAGTACAATATTTCGAAAGTAAATTTCATTCTGCGTCGAATGAGCTATTTTTGAATCAAATTCGAAGAGAATTGACGGAGTTGTGTGAGTTTTAAGATTTTAAGAACTTTTTGCTAAATTTTCATGTACGTAGCGGACGTGAAATTTACATCAGGGTGCTTCGCGAGGGATGGAAATGATATCAACCGTCATCAAAGCTATGTAATTTCTATTCGTTTTGTCTATACTCGTTCTAGTACAGTACAGTGTAGTACAGTACAAAACAGTACAATATATTGAATTATTCAATACCCAAAACAAATTTTCCATTCGAGACGCTCCATCATTCAAAGTTTCAGTGCTTACTTCAAATTCGTGAGAAAAATATGTGTGATAATCGCAATAAGTTTTGTTTTATATGTGGTTTGTTTGTGGATCAGCGGCATCGTTTAAAGTTAAAAAATAATAAAGCTGTGATTGATGGCTACAACGATTTTTTCAAACTTTAATATACTACCTCTGATCGCTGATATGAACCAGAATTCGCGTGTCTCGACTGTTCATCGAAGTTCAAGAAATGGAAATCGAAAAGTTGCCATAAAGTTCGAATTTCTTTATCTTCTCCGATGATATGGCATCATCAGCCTTACCATAAACCGAACGACTGCTATTTTTGTCAAACAGAAGTATACGGTCATCATTATAAAACACGAAAACGCATAAAGTATGATAATGTTGTGACTGTAACGAAACCCGAAGTCCTAAACGATATGGTTGACTCAACTGCAGTTCAAGAATTGAAGAATGTCCAACTCGATGATCATGATCAAGCTGATGATGATAAAGCTGATGATGAAGAATATCTTCCGTGTACATCAAGTTCAAGTGAAAGACATGCAATATCAGAGGTAGTATATTAAAGTTTGAAAAAATCGTTGTAGCCATCAATCACAGCTTTATTATTTTTTCACTTCAAACGATGCTGCTGATCCACAAACAAACCACATATAAAACAAAACTTATTGCAATTATCACACATATTTTTCTCACAAATTTAAAGTAAGCACTGAAACTTTGAATGATGGAGCGTCTCGAGAAATATCCTTTTTTTGTTAGTGAAGATACAATGAGGACTAGGGACACCGTGATCACAAAAAGAAAAAAATGGAAAATTTGTTTTGGGTATTGAATAATTCAATATATTGTACTGTTTTGTACTGTACTGCACTGTACTGTACTAGAAAGAGTATAGACAAAACCAATAGAAATTACATAGCTTTGATGACGGTTGATATCATTTTCATCCCTCGCGACGCACCCTGATGTAAATCTCACGTCCGCTGCGTACATGAAAATTTAGCAAAAAGTTCTTAAAATCTTAAAACTCACACAACTCCATCAATTCTCTTCGAATTTGATTCAAAAATAGCTCATTCGACGCAGAATTAAATTTAGTTTCGAAATATTGTGCTAAAAAAAATCTTCAATACAGAATAATATCGTAAATATATCGTCAAAGTTGGACAAATGGAAAAAAAATCGAAAAATCGCAATTACTTTCAACTACAGTCTCGTCAGTTTTTATTTAAACAAAGTAAGAAACACACAGTCTGAAAGGCCTGTTTTTCCTCTTTAAAACAAAAAAAAAAGTTCAAATCAGATAAAAATTAGGGAAGTTATGAGTGATTTTTCTCATAAAACTCCCAAAAACGATTTTTTGGCCAAAAAATGAGATTTTGGGGGTGTATGGGAAATTTCTTCTATACAGTTTTTCTTAGTTTTACTAGATCTACAACTTGTGCTAGGTCTCCATAAAAGTGTCTCCAAATTTTTGTTTTTTGTAACACAGTGTTACCTTTTAGAGCGTCTTGAAACTCTTGAGTCTTATTCTCTATGATGATCCTATTATCTTCCAAAATTTGAGGTACTCTGTGGTACCACTGAAATGCGTTGTTATTGGTCTCAATCTCTTCCTCCGTGAGGAGCCAGTAGTCAGACAAAAACTCTACAATCTCGATAATATCCTGGAGACTACTTTCCAACTGCTTTAAGGAAAACTCCTCCACCTTTTTCATATAACCGATGAGCTCCATCAATTCAGTAGTGTTTGCAGGAGCACTCAATGCTCGATCAGCAATCGCTTGGTATTCTTCTCCGACACTTTTTCATGGAAGAAGTTACAAAAGTATTAAGACTGGAATCTCGGAATCCCGAAATCATAATAATTTACTGTTTGCTTTCTTATCTCAACTTTGAAACCATAACCAGGCTCCCAAATTATTTTTCAAGGTAGACCGGCTACGGGACGGTGGGGAGTTGTGGGCCGTGGGGAGTCGTGGGCCACCTCAATCTCCGCCATGTTAGGTAGGACTGCTTTAAGCACTGCTAAAAGACTCTCTTTGTGTGAGCTCACTTTGTGAACTTGACTCATAGTCTCAACACGCGTAGTTAGTATTTTGACATTGTTGAATAAAGAAATCAAAATAAAAGTTTGTGTACAATTCAAGTGGTTGATATTCGAAGTCCCGTTCTACAGCAGATTTCAATGGCACGTTATTGCAAAATATTCCTTGAGCAATTGGCTTTAAATTCAATCAAAAAATTTCGGTAAAACATTCATTGTGTGTATGGCCATTCGGTCATTTCGTAAATGTCGGCTGTGGGGAGTTGTGGTCCATCATGAGTGGGGAGTCGTGGGCCAAACGTTCTTAATGCGTATTTCAATTTTTTTAGTGAAACTTATTTTCTCTTGTTCTGAAAAGACTTTTGCATTATCTGCAAGGGTACAATGCCAAAGATTTTAAATCGGAACAACACAGTTCACTGCAACATGTGCGATCGTGCTGTGCACTTGAAATGTGCCAACATGAGGACCGGATATTACACTTGCATACATTGTGAATCAGAATTACGTCATCCTAAATATTTCTCGCGCATTAACGAATTTTATTAATTGTGGTTTTGAGTTCAAGAGTTTTTCCATAATTTAGAAACTGTTCAACGTGTTCGTCCGTCAATTGACAGGGTCACCAATTTTGAGCTATTTTTTACCCCTAACACCCCCCTCCAAAAAATTAAGCCATCAGCTAAAAACGGATTTGAAGTCGAAATATATTGCATTTTCAATTAAATATTTGAATTTTTCACCCAAGCAAGATTTTCTACCGAATGACAAGAATTTTCAACCCAAAAAAAAACAACAAATTTTCAACAATGACAAAAATTATTTTGAACCAAACCGTTATATTAATAATTATAAAGATAAGTTTTCAAGCAAAAGGTACGAATTTTATTTTGATCAAAATAGTTGAATTTTTACCAAGCAGTTGGATTCTCAAGCCAAATGGTCGAATTTTTTAGAAAAAAGTTGAATTTTCAAGAAAAAAGTTAATTTTTAACCACGGTAGGTAAATCTTTACCGAAGGAAGATGACTTTTCTACCATAAAGGATTCATTTTAATCCAAAAGGATGAATTTTTAATAAAATAATTGAATTTTCGACCGAACAATTAAACTTTTAACAAAATAGTTGAATTTTCAACTATATAGTTAAATTTTCAAAAAAGAAGGTTAACTGTATACCAAACGTCGCATGCTTGACAAAATAGATGAACTTTCGACCAGATAGATGAATTTACAACAAAGGAGATTAATTTTCTACCAAAGAAGATGAATTTTTAACAAAAGAATCAAATTTTCAATCTGAAAGATCGAATTTTTCAGAAAACAGATGATTTTTAAACCGGCTAAGATGAATTTCCAACAAAATAGTTGAATTTTCAACTAAAAAATATAAGTTTTCATCAAAATAGTTGAACTTTTAACTAAATGGTGACATTTTCGAGCCAAAAGGATGAATTGTTCAGGAGAAAGTTGAAAATTCATCAAAAAAGTTTATTTTTAATCACGAAAGATGAATTTTCAATCCAAAAGCATGAATTTTTTTAACAAACTAATGGAATTTTCAACTAATTAATTAAACTTTCAACAAAATAGTTTAGTTTCGAATCAAATAGTTGAATTTTCAAAAAAAGAAGATTAATTGTATACCAAAAGTCGAGTATTTAAGAAAATACAAAAATTTTCCACCAGATAGATGAATTTGAAACAAAAAGATTAATTTTCTGTCCAAGAAGATGAATTTTTAAAAAAGAATTATATTTTCAATCTAAAAGATAGTTTGTTTTAGGAAACAGTTGACTTGTGAACCGGCAGTGATGAACTTTCAATTATGAACGATGAATTTCCAACAAAATAGTCAAATTTTTTACTGAAAAACAAGTTTTCAACCAAAAATAGAATTTTCAAATTTTAAGTTGAAAAAAATGAATTTTTAACAAAAAAACTGAATATTTAACCTATTGATTCCATCCAAAAAAGAAGAATTATTAACAATATGATTAAATTCTTAATCCAAAAGATGAATTTTCAACAGAATAGTTGAACTTTTAACCAAACAGTTACATTGTTAAGCCAAAGGGGCAAATTTTTTATAAGAAAGTTGAATTTTGAACAACACAGTTAATTTTCAACCATTATAGATGAATTTTATATTAAGAAGATTAATTTTCTACCCAAAGAAAGAAGAATTTTTTATTCAAAAATTACATTTTCAAGCTAAAAGATCAAAAGTTTCGAAAAAAGTTGATTTTTCTACCATAAAAGATGAATTTTCAATCCAAAAGGTGCATTTTATCAAACTAATTGAATTTTCAACCAAATAATTCAACTTTTAATAAAAAAGTTAAAGTGACCAAATAGTTATATTTTCAACTAGATAGATGAATTTACAACAAGGAAAATTAATTTTTCACATAAAAAGACGAATTTTCAACAAAAAATTAAGTTTACAAGCTAAAAGTTCAAAGGTTCAGAAAACAGTTAAAACCCAGAAATGAAAAATGTTCTATCAATAAAGGTGAGTTTTCAACCAAATAGTTGAATGTTCAACAAAAAGAGATAAGTGTTCAAACAAAATGGAATCTTTAAGTTTCAGATTTAAAAAATTAATTTTCAGCAAAAAAACTCGAATTTTCAACCTGTTTAATTCAAACAAAAAAGACGAATCTCAATAAAATAGTTAAATGCTCAATCAAGAAGATGGATTTTAGACAAACATGATTAATTTTCTATCTGAAAAAGAAATTTCGAACAATGAGCATACATTTTCTACCAAATAGTTTAATTTTCAACTTATGAAGAACAAATTTTAAACAAAAAATGTAATAGTAAAATTTTCAGATAAAAAAATTAATTTCAAACCCAAAAAAATCAATCTTTAACAAAGTATGTATTTAAATTTCCAACCAAAGAGGTGAATTTAAAAAAATGTATTTTTAACAAAACTGTTGAATTTTGAAGCCAAAAAGACGAACTATCTACTAAGCAGTTGAATCTTCAACCCCAAAATATTATTTGTCAATAAAGAGGTAATTTTTTACTGAATAGTAACATTTTCAAATAAATAATTATTATTCTCAAATAAATACTTGAATTTCAACCAAAAATGAATATTAAATAAATAAATATATATATATATATTTATTTTTTTTTTTCTTCTACAAAACAGTGGAATTTTCCACAAAATAGTATAACCTTCAACCAAAGCAGATTGATTTTTAACCAAAAAGGTTAATTTTCTACCAAAAAGGTGAATTTTTAACAAAATACATGAATTTTCGAACAGATGTTTCAATTTTTAACTAAAAGAGATCAAATTTCAATTGAAAATATACATTTTTAACTAAAAACCCAAATAATTACATTTGTAGTTGAATAATTAATTCTCAATGGGGAAAAAATTAATTTAAACAAAATAGTTGAAGTTATTGATTATTAATATAATTCAACTATATAATTATAAATAATTTATCAATTATTCACTTCAAATTTAATAATTCTCTTTGCCTAAAAATGAAGGCATATTCATGAACTTTCAAATACACCTCGCGGTTATATTCAATTGAACAATAATAATTAATAGTCTTCAATGGATATGATGATTATTAAAAAAAACAATATTTCTAATTCAATAATAAAATTATTATATTTCAGTACCCCTACTCATTTTAATAGAATATTTATAGAATAATATTATTTATGTACACACAGTTATTCTATTTAATAAAATATTTAATTATAATTTAAATATAATATAAGTTAAACGAAAAAAAAACTTAATTTTCAACAAAAGAGTTCAACTTTCAACCAAGTAGTTGAATTTCCAACAAAAAACATTAATTTTCAACCAAGCAGATTAAGTTTCTACCAAAAAGGACGAATTTTTTAAGAATCCACATGAATTTTCAACCAAATAGATGAATTTTTAACTTGAAGAGATGAATTTTCAACCAGAAATGTAGAAGTTGAGTTTTTAGTTTTAATATATTATTGTCAAACAACAATCGAAGGCATTCTAAAGAAATAGTTGAATTCTTAACAGAAATATCAACTATTTGGTTAAAAAAGCAACAACTGCTTGTGGTTGAAATTAATTCGCTTTTATTTGAAAATTCGACTATTTGGTTGAAAATTCGTCTTCGAATTTTGAAAATTCAACCTTTTGGTTGAAAATTTGTCTTTTGAAATTTCAACTATATTTATGAGGTTGTAAATGTAACTGTTTGATCTAAAATTAATTTATTTGTAGAAAATTCAACTATTTCTTAGAAAAACCATCGTTCTCGATAGAAAAATCATCTTCTCGGAATTCAAAGTCAACTGTTTTCTAAAAAAATTCGACTTTTCATCTTGAAAATTCATCTCTTCCAGTAGAATGTTAATCTTTTTTTGTTCAAAAATTAAAGCGTTTTATTGAAAATGTAATATATTCCAAATTAAAATTTTAAACGTTTCATGTTGAATTAAATATGGTAACTAAATATTAATTTTATTTTAAAAATTTATTTCCCTATTATTCCGCTATTTTCGTAAAAAATCACCCTATTTCTTCTCTTTGAGTACATTTTGGGCTGCGAAGCCTGTGAAAATATTCTGTTTGTATTTTTGTTGTACTTTTTCGAAGAAGGGGAAGTGAGCGAAAATGAGGTGATATAAGGGGTCAGGGATTGAGGGGCAATTAGAGGAAATGAGGAGAGGGAAAGTAGTAGGAGAAATAAAAGGAAAAGAAGTACGGGAATAGAGAGGAAATGAGGGGAGGAAAATTAGGGAAAGTGAGGGAAATGAGGAGAGGGCAAGTAGGGGAAGTGAAGGGAGAGTAAGGGTAAATAAGGGAAAGGGAAGTAGAGGAAGAGAAGTAGTGGAAGTAGGGGAAATGAGAGGAGGGCAAGTAGGGAAAGTGAAGAGAAATTAGAAGAGAGAAAGTAGGGGAAGTAAGGGAAATAGGTACAGGAGGAATTAGGGAAAATGAGGTGGAGTAGGGACAGTGAGATAAGATTAAGGGAGGAGAATTAGGGGGAATCAGGGAAAATAACGGGAGGGGAATTGAGGGAAAATTAGGGAGGGGAAGTGGGGGAAGTGAGATGAAATTAGCGGAGGAGAGCCAGGGAAAGAAAGGGGTAATAAAGGGAGTAGGATTGAGGAAAAACTACGGAGGGGGAAGTAGGGGAAGTGATTGAAAATTTGGATGAGTAAAGGGGCTGGGAGTGAGGGCTTTGGAAGGGAGATTGCGGAACGGGAGTGTTAACTGGGGAAGCGAGAAGAGGGGGAAGTAAAGAAGAAAGATGTTGGGGAAGAGAAGGTGAAGGTTGAAGGGAGGGGAGGGAAAGTAAGGGAATATAGGGGGAGTAGGGAAGGGAAAGTATGCGAGAAGGAGCTTTGAAAGATTTCATTATCGGCTTCATAGGCCTAAAAGCCTTCTTTGTGGATTCAAGCTTTGTGTGATGATCTGTGACGAAAAAGGGGAGGGGTGGAAAAAGTGTTCAAAATGGCGTGACGCAGTTTTTGAACGGCCCCATATTAGATTATCAATTAAATTAATACGTCAGAAAAACCATATAATTATCGAAATTAATTTTTCTAAAGACGTACTTCCTTGCTTTAGATTGATACTGTATCACTAAACGATTTAGCAAAGCATTTCCAAACGATTTCAAATTGTTAACGACTGTCTCAATAAAACTTGTATAGTTCATTTCAAAAAACTCCGTGAAGGCAGTTTTTTCAATTTCGATTGGAATTTGAGCTGCCAAATTATGATAATGTTCAATCCTTTCTCTGTACTCTTCAAGATTATGTGATTCGTTAGCTAGAAATTCGTTGACTTTTTGAAGTTCTTCGTCATTGAAATATTGAGTATATCTGGAAAAAGGATTCCGGAAATGAAGTGTTTGGATGAGAAAAAATGGTATTTAATCATTAAAATGGAATGAAATAATTCATTTTAATTATCACATTGGACAAAATACCTGAAAATTTCATTGAGGCATTCTTCAGGCTTGATTTTCTTTTCATTGATTATGAGGGCGATTTCCCTCTTGTATTTTTCGACTATTTCCATTGAAACTTGTGGCTGACACAGACACCATTGGGAATAAATATGTCTTCTTATAAAGGAGATTGAATAAATTCGAACTCACCTTGAGTAAAGGCTGAGGGCCAAACCAATCAAGGTATAACTGAGTTTCCAGCCTGTCAAAGCCTGTAACTGCTTCGCAAATAGCATCCAAGATACTGCAAAAGACGTCTTCAAAGTGCTTAGTTGCCGGGTCGAACAATGGAACCTTCCCTTTCACAATTATATTAAGCTTAAAACTGCGATTTCTGGTGTGCTGAAATTATTATGGCATTTTCTTAACAAGTCTAGAGTTAAAAAAATGTAGGGGACGGTGGGGAGTTGTGGGCCGTGAGGAGTCGTGGGCCACCTTAATCTTCGCCATGTTGTGGGTGGTAGGACTGCTTTAAACACTGCCAAAAAACTCTCTTTGTGTAAGCTCACCTTTGTGAACTCGACCCATAGTCTCAACAGGCGTAGTTAGTATTTTGACATTGTTGATTGAAGAAATCAAAATAAAAGTTTGTGTACAATTCAAGTTGTTGATATTCGAAGTCCGGTTGTGCAGCATATTTCAAAGGTAAGTTAGTGCAAAATAATTCTTGAGCAATTGGCTTTAAATTCAATCAAACAATTTCGGTAAAACATTCATTGTGTGTATGGCAATTCGGTCATTTCGTAAATGTCGGCTGTGGGGAGTTGTGGTCCACCATTAGTGGGGAGTCGTTCTTAATGCGTATTTCAATTTTTTAAGTGAAACTTTTTTTCTCTTGTTCTGAAAAGTGAGTTTAGAGTGAATTTAGATGTATACAATTCATACATTATGAATCAGAATATTTTTTTTTTCAACTTTTAAAAATCATTCATTTTTATTTACTGCAACTTTAATAAACATAAACTACTGGAATATGCCATTTTCTTTTATTTTTTGTCATGGCCCACAACTCCCCACCAAAATCACAAATATCGATTTTGATAAGATTTACGTCATCCTAAATATTTCTCGCGCATTAACGAATTTTATTAATTGTGGTCTTCAGTTGATACACTGAGAAGTTTACTACAAATACCAGTTCATACATTGACAATTTATCGATGTTCAGAGAAGTTATGTCTTGAAAAGAAAGCGTGGCCCACAACTCCCCACTCTCCCCTACTTTCTAAATAATTTGAATCAGTGCGAAATGGGTAATTGCATGAAACCAGTACGAACTGCAGCGGGTTCGAATCCTGCGCTAAGTCTGCGCAAATTAATTTTTGTATTATTAACGGATCTCACAGTCCCTATGGGATAAAAAATAGGGTACAAAGTGCACTTTTATAATAATCTGATTAAATTTTCTTATTATTATTATTAGGAATATATAACACAATATAACAATATAACACAACAATTCTTTACAGGATATATGATATATTTGTTTGAAAATTTAACTATTTTGTTGAAAATTCGTGTTATTTTTGGTTGAAAATTAATTTTTTTAACTGAAAATTTAACTATTCGACACTTAATCTGAATTGTAAAAAATGAGATATGATTATGAAGTAACTTTGAGAAATTCTTGAAGAAACTCAAGATTCCTACTGATAAAAATGTAGTAGAAAACAAAATAAAAAAAGCTCTAAGAAAATCCAAAATCCAAACAGTCGAATTTACCACAAAAAAGTTTATTTTCAGCCAAAAGATATGACTCTTCTACCAAAAAACGAATTTTCAGAAAATACATGAATATTGAACTAAAAAGAAGAAATTTACAAGAAAAAATGGAATAGTTTGACACTCAGTTCAAAAAGCTAATTTTCAACGACAAAAAACCGAATTGTAAACCTGCTGAATTCAACGAAAAAAGACAAATTTTTAACAAAATACATGAATTTTCTATCAAATAGCTGCATTTTTAACTAATAAAAGAACATTTTTAAACCAAAAATGTAATAGCTACATTTTCAGATAAAAAATTAATTTGACATAAAGAAACAATTTCAAAAAAATGGTTCAATATTCGAATAAATCGTTTAATTTTAATCAAACAAGTTTAATTTTCTACCCCAGTAGTTTAATTTAGAACCAAAAATAGAAATTTTCAACAATAAAGTTCATTTTCAACAAAAAAGTTGAATTTTCTACAAAATTGTTGAATTTTTAAGAAAAAAGTTAATTTATGATCAAATAGTAGAATTTTCAACTAAAATGATGAAGCTTCAAAGAAAAAAATAATGATTTTTCACAATGTAGTTCAACTTTAAACTAAAAAATTGATTTTTCAGTAAAACATGTAATAGTTTATATTTTAACAAAAAATTACAATTTAAAATAAAAAAAACAGTTGAATTCAAACAGAAAAAATGAATTTTCAACAAAATAGTTGCAAAAAAGGTTATTTTCAAACAAGCAGATGCATGTTTAAACAAACAGGATGGATTTTTAAACGAAAAGATTAATTTTCTATCAAGAAGGACCAATTTTTTACAAAATAGATGAATTTTTATCCAGAAAAGATCAATTTTTAATTTAAAATATGAATTTTCAACTGAAAATGGGATAGTTATATTTTCAGTGAAGAAAATTAATTCTCAATAAAAAAAAAACTAATTTTTGGCAATATAGTTCGACATTCAACCATCGAGTTGAATTTTCAACCAAAGAGTTAATTTTTTCACCAAAGAGTTAAATTTTCAACCAAAAAGTTGATTTTTTAAAATAGAAGATTAAGTTTTTACAAAAGAAGGTGATTTATCAATAAATGAATGCATTTTCAGGCAAGTACTTGAACTTTCAACTAAAAATATTAATTATCAACAAAAACTGGAATAGTACAATTTTCAGTTTAAAAAAATTAATTTTCAACAAAATTGTTTGAAATATATAACTAAATAGTAGAATTTTTCACCAAACGAAATTGGTTCTATTAATTCAGATTAAATATAGGTGCAAAAAACAAGAAAAAGAGGACGTTTTTTGAAAATAGGGGAAAAAATGAGAATTCTTTAAAAAAAGAGTTTATGGACGGCTCCTAATCTGTTGAGTTAATCTGCCATCTAAGTCAATCTTTCACTTATATCAATGATCTCAAATTAAAAAAAAATTGTCTAAAAGGATTTAATTACAAGTATTTTCATACTAGTATAAAATCTTTTTAACTCATTATTCATCGTTCGATTGATGGTTATATAAAATTACATATATATTTTGTATTTCAAAATAGAAGGTGGGTCAGCATCAGTCTTACATGACATTTTGAGGGGGTGATGATGCCAAAAAGGCGATTTTTTAAAAAGAAGTTGAATTTTGAAGCAGAAAAATTAAACTTTCGACAAAAAAGTTTATTTATAGCTAAGCGAGATGAATTTTCAAATAAATATTCTATATAAATATTAAATATTATGAATGCTTTAGTGTTGTGATTTGATAATAATAAAAATAAAAAAGACGTAAGAAATAAAAAAAAAATGAGAGTGAAGGGGATCTGGTTGGTGTCTTTTCATTTTTCTTTCCTCTTTTTTTATTTTTGTCCAAAGGAAAAAACATTTTTTTTTTTAAGAAAAAGGTTATTTTTTCAAATTACAATAGGAGCATTTTATGGTGGTTGTCCAAATATGGTCTTTTGATTCTTGTTTTTATTTTCAGGAATTCTATGCATTATCGATGACTTTTTCTTTTCCAGCATGAAAGATGAATTTTCAATCCAAAAGGATGAATTTTCAAAAAAAACAGTTGAAATTTCAACGTAGAAAGATGAATTTTCAACTGGGAAGATTAATTTTCTACAAATAAACGAATTTTCAGTAAAATACATGAACTTACAACGAAATAACTGAATTTTCATCTGAAAAAGAGAGGTTTATAACCAAAAATGGAATAGTTTAATTTTCAGTTCAAAAAACTAATTTTCAACAAAAAAAAACGAATTATCAACCCGTTGAGTTCAACGAAAAGGAACGAATTTTCAACAAAAAAGTGCACTTTTGAAGCTAAAAAGACGAATGTTTTCGAAAACAGTTGATTTTCAAACCGGAGGAGAAGAATTAGACTAATAGATTGTGAAAATTCAGGCTGGTCTTAAAATGCGTCACAATCTATTAGGCAAATTTTTTTATTGTTTCATACGTTGTTTGATAAGTCAAAATACATATTTTAAGACCAGTTCGGATGTCCACAATCTATTTGGACAATTATGACGGCTTTTCTCGTAGTTACCTTTTTTTTATTTTAGGACCAGTTCAGATTTCCACAATCTATTAGGACGAATAGGACTTGATATTTTTCTCAAGGGTGGCAAGATATCGTTAGGGGTAGTTTAGATCAATAAATCTTTATGTATTGACCTAATTATTTACGCCGACTTCTATTAAAAGCAGTTTCAAACGCCTTAGAGAGATTTTTACAATTGTCCCTATATCCCCTATTGTGCCCTATATTCAACTGTGTTCCCTAAAGTCCCCTATTTTCACTCAACACAGCCTACATGTTTTAAATTTTCGATGAAAAATATATATTAAATATCAGGAAATGTCTCCTTTCGCATTCCTTATGGCACTTTGGATCCTTGAGGACCTGTGATTGTTTCCTAATCCTAACAAAAATCATTCTGAACAATTTCAAATTGGAATTTTTTGCCTAAATAATTTTGGATAGCGAATTAAAAAAATTTAACGAAAGTATATTATGCACCTAAAGGGGGAGAAAAAGTGCTTCTCCTCCTTGGCGCATACGATATTTTTTTATAACAAATGGATGATTTCAGACATTTCTCGAAATACAGTCATGATTTCAGTCCATATTAGATTTTGTATAATGAAGCATGAAATGAATGTTAACCTAATTTATGGTAATTTTAGAGGTGATTAATGGTAACTTACCATAAATTGCCCCAAATTCAATTCAAAAATATCTATAGATTTGCGAAATTTTTTGGAAATTTTCTGTCATTTATGGTAATTATAAGGTAAATATTGTAACTTATCATAAATTACCCAGAATTGAATTTTTTGTAATTTCCATAAATTTCCGGAAATCTATGCGAATTTTCCGTAAGTTATGGTAATTTTACAAGTAAATATGGTAATTTACTATAAATTACCCAAAATTCATTTAAAAAGATTTCCATGAATATCTGGAAATTTATGAAAAATTTTGGTCATTCATGGTAATTTTACAGGTAAATACGATAACTTACCATAGATCATACCAAATTCATTTTTTTAAATTTCCATAAATTTCCGTAAATGTATGAAAAATGTCGGTCATTTATGGTAATTTTGCAGGCAAATATGGTAACTTACCATAGAGAACCCAAAATTCATTTTCAAAAATTTCCATAAATTGCCGGAAATTCATGAAAATTTCAGTCATTTATGGTGAGTTTTCAAGTTAATATGGAACTGATCCAAAATTCAATTTTCTTATATTTCCGGAAATTTATGAAAAATTTCGGCCATTCATGGTAATTTTGCAGGTAAATATGGTAACTTACCATAAATTACCCAAAATTAATTTTTAAAAATTTCCAAAAAACTCTGGAAATTTATGAAAAATGTCGGTCATTTATGGTAATTTTACATGTAAATATGGTAAATTATCATCGATTACCCAAAATTCATTTTTTTTATTTCCATAAATTTCCGATAATTTATGGAAATTTTCCGTCATTTATGGTAATTTTACAGGTATGCCTATATGGTAACTTTCCATAAATAACCGCAAGTCCCCTAGGGAAAAATTGTCAAGTCCTATGGAAGCAAAAGCAAAAATTCTACAGGTGTTCCATTTAATAATGTTGAAATAGTTATTTGTGATACAAGTGCGCAAAATAGGTGATTGTGTGCGAGTGTGCATTTTGCAGCATAAGCTTCGAGCCGCAGGCGAAGGATGCAATCACACGTGTTACCAATCACCTACGCGCACGTGTATTACACGCAATTTTTTGCAACGCCCGGCCGAAAAAATTGTTAGGAGGTGGTAACGAAATAGTATATTGTGTATCAAGGACGAAAAGAAGGCTATTTTGACAAGTGTGAACTTGCCGCCCGAGCGAAGCGAGGGAGGCAGTCACACGAGGCAAAATAGCCATACACCCTTGATACACACCATACTTTTTGTCCTACCCTCCTTGAAAACAAGCATGTGAAGCAGATAGAGGATGTTTGGTGTACTTGACAATTTTCGATTATAAGTGAAAGGAAGAAATAGCGTACTTTGCAAAAGGGAGACTGCAGGGTCCAACGATACAATTTGTTTTCAAGCTAAAGATAATTTCCACCGTATTATCACTTGCGTGGTGCATTGTATGTGTAGCGGACGTAAAGTTATATGTAGCAGGCGTCAAGTTATATGTAGCGGGTGTAAAGTTTTATGTGGCGGGCGTAAAGTTTCATGTTGGCCCGAGGGCGGAGTGCGCGTGTGCGAACGTCACTGGGCTGGAAGTAGCCACATTACACCTGCTACAAGTGCATGTAATGGCGCGTTTTCAAGGGGGGTCAGACAAAATAGTACATTATGTAACAAGGGGCGAAAGGAGCAGATTTTTCCCGCGGGCTGGTGTACTGCCCGAGCGAAGCGAGGGCTGTAATTCTGCCGTTCTGATGAAGAGACTGTACCACTGCAGTTTGACATAAGGGTCACCTTCGTGTTGCGTGGAGTAAACAGGCCTTACGTTATACAGTAGCCCGAGAGAAAAGTCTAATTTCGTTCCGTGTTACATATAGTATCTTATTCCACTCTCGACCGTGGCCACCTTTTATCCCTGAAAAGCGGGTCCGACGCATAAATAACATAACGCTTTGTTCGCGGCTCGAATTCTAATCGACTCAGAGCAACTCAAATTTTCAATGTGCCGACCGTTAACCAAAAAAAGAAGAAACTCTCAATTTTATTTTCACCCCGCAAATTTTTCTTTCGCCACGCTAATTTTACTTTCGCCCCGCTAAATTTACTTTCACCCCGCTAATAAATTTTACTTCCGACCCCAAATTTTATTTTCGCCCCCAAATTTTACATTCGTGTCGCTAATTTTACTTTCGTCCCGCTGAATTGACTTTCGCCCCGCTGATTTTACTTTCGCCACGCTAAATTTACTTTCGCCCCGCAAATTTTACTTTCGCCCCGCAACTCCAGTTTACGGGAAATATATGCTACTTTCGCCCCTATTTTCAAGGGCGAAAGGTATCCATTTCGGTCGAGTGTGGAATAATACCTATTGATTTTTCTGTCAAGAACATTTATGTTTTCGGGTGGGAAGCGACTGACGAAAAAATGAACAATTATTCTCAACATTTTTTTTTACGTTTAATGTAGTTATTTTCTCTAAAAATATCAAAACTACTAATATTTAACATTAATTAAGGTTCATACAATTATTTATAAACAATTACACAAAAATCATTGAACGAGTCCATTTAAAATTAGGCAGGTTCAGAGGAATAGGCGATATGTATTTTTCCGATTTGCAAAAAAAATGTCTACGAAGTTATGCGTTTTTAAATTTTCTGCTTTGTTTTTCAAAAAAATCCAATTTGTTCTCTTCATGTCTCTAGAAGATATGTTGTGAGTTGTATGTGGGCTGAAATAACTTTTGTCAGAAGAATTTTTTTTTCATAAAATCGAATTTTCTCAGTTTTTTCACAAACAATGACAGATACGAAAAAGGGGGAAGGGTCAGTAGAAGTAATGTTACGAATTTAGATAACATTTAGTACGTTTCTAGATGATAAATTTTACAGAATTATTTTTTTCTTTGTTTTTAATATATATACCCTTTCTTCCATTTTTCTCGCTTTTTTTTTGTTTTTTTTTTTTGCTTAAATGCGAACCAAATTAATAGAGCCCAAGAAGAAAAAGCAACTAATTTCAGTCGAAAAGTCTACGATTATGTTTTTGGTTCGGAATTCATCTCCTTGGTTGAAAATTTTATTATTGAATTTTTAGCAAATTAATCTTCTGGATTAAAAAATCATCTTTTGGGTTTAACTCTTTTGATCGAAACTGATTTTTTTTATGATTCATCATTTTGTTTGAAAATTTTTCTCTTTTATCGAAATGTAACTATTTTGATGGAAATGAGAATTAATTGTTTAACTATCAATGTAAATATTCCTTTTTTCGTTTAGAATTGACATTTTTTATTGAAAATTGATCTTTTCTACTTGAATATTGATGTATTTTGTTGAAAACAATCGTCTTTTTTCGTCGGAAATTAATCTTTTTGCATGAAAATTCATAATTTATTATTAAAAATGCAACTGTTTGGGTCTAAATGAATCTAGTTTAGTTAACGATTTAACAGTTGGGCAGGACATTAAACTTTTCGATTGAAAATTAACTTATTTGGTTAAAATTAAACTACTTTTATGAAAATTTAACTTTTTGGTACAAAATTAAATTCTTTGTAGAAAAAATCATATTTTCTCGTTGAAAATTCAATCGATTTTTGTAGATAATAATTCGTTCTTGTGGCTTCAAAAATCAATATTTTTTTTGAAAATCGATCCTTTTTAGTTAAAAAATGAACTTCTTACTTGAAAGTTAAACTTGTTCGTTTAAAATGCGTTTGTGTTAAGATTTACTTGATTGAAAATTTAATATTTTCATTTTTAGAAAATTGTACTTCCAGGTTAAAAAATCATCTTTTGGGTTAAACTCTTTTGTTGAAAATTCTTTTTTTTTTTTTTTGAGAATTTATTGATTAACTAACAATGTAACTATGTCATTTTTGGTTGCAAATTGAACATTTTCATTGAAAATTTATCTTTTCTATTTGAAAGTTTAAATGTTTTGTTATAAATTCGTCTTGTATGGTCGAAAATTAATCTTTTTGGATGAAAATTCACCCTTTTTGGTTAAAAATGCAACTGTTTGGGTCTAAATTAATATGGTTTAGTTGAGGATTCAACAATTTCGTGAAAAATTAATTTGTTCAGTAGAAAATTAGATTTTTTATTAAAATGAAACTGTTTTCATAGAAAAATTAACTTTTTGGTAGGAAATGAATTTTTTTCTTAAAAAATCATATTTTTGGGGTAAAAAATTCAAACGTTTTGTAGATAATTCGTCTCTTTGGCTTGAAAGTTAAACTATTTTGTTGAAAATACATATTTTTTAAGATTCACCTTTTTGGTTGAAAATTTAACTCTTCCAATTTTATCAAATTAATCTTCCGGGTTAAAAAATCATCTTTTGGTTTAAACTCTTTTGTTGAAAATTATTTTTTTTTGTTGAGATTTATCATTTCAGTTGAAAATTCATCTCTCTGGTTACAAATCTAACTGTTTTCTTAAAAAAAAAATTCCTTTTTTTGTCGGAAATTAATCTTCTTGGCTGAAAATTCATCCTATTTGGTTAAAAATGCAACTGTATGGTTCTAAATTAATCAGGTTTGGTTGTGGATTCAACAATTTTAAAAGAAAATTAAACCTTACCGTTGAAAATTAACTTGTTTTTTAAAAATTCATATTTTTGGTTTGTATTGAACTATTTGGTTAGAAATTAAAGTATTTTTTTCCTAAAAATATAATTTTCTAATTTTTCTCGTAAACGATGCAAGATATTGGAAAAGAGCGTTAACTGTTCTTCACAGACATTTTTAAACGTGCAAACTTTTATGTGAACATTTCTTTATTTTATTATTATATTTTTTCGATTTTTCGAAAAAAAATTTTGCAACCAAAGTTATTTAGCGCCCATAAAACTCACAAGATATCTTCCTCATGAAAGTTCAAATTCAACCAAAAATTAGCAAAAATTATGAGTCTAGGTTTTTTGAGAAAATCGACTTTTAATATTTTCAGAAAAACCGCCGCTATTTTATTAATTTCGAACCTTTTTCTAAATTTTCTGGCGGGTTTCGAGAGAAGAATACTTTTAATTTTTGTATATATGTTATTTGGAGAGTCAGAAGACGTATTTGATGACCATTTCGGATTTTTACAATCTATTAGGGCAATTTTAACTCTCACTAATTCAAATTTAAGAGAGTATTAAACTGTATTTTAAAGATGGAACATTTGTTCACAGTTGCAGCAAAAGAAGATTAAGTTATAGAAAACTAAAAAGTGAAGTTTTAATTGCGAAAGTCACAGAAGGTAATAAAAACTTGTTATACAGGCTTACATCTGTCTCACAAATATATCCCATAAAGTCCTTAAGCGTATGCTTGCAGGCGGATAAAAGCTGGAATTCCATGAGCTTTCCCACGCAGTCGTAAAATCTTTTAAACAACTTTTCTTCCAGAGGACTTGGCACGAGATTTCTTTTGTTATTCTATATGACAAACAGTAAATTTAGGATTAGAGTACATAACATACACAGAAAAAAATCTTGTCTTTATTACATCCTAATTTAAGCCTTTTTTTGTCCTAATGCTAGGTTTAAGCCCACTTTTTGTCTTAAAAAAAGACCGTGAGCCTATTTTTTGGATTGAAGCAAGACCTCTTTGCCTTAAAATAAGACAGAGTTCCTTAATTCAAATCTTTTTCTGCGTATTAGTCAGAAGAAAGATTTTAAGTGTATGCAATTTTAAGAATCAATATGGTAACAAATTTTTTATCATGCTGTCAGCAGAGAATGATTGCTATTTATGAACAAAGTTTAGAATATACAAAAAAATTTATTTTATATAAATATTTTATTCCTGTCCAATCTTTTCTTATATCGGTGTATATCATTTTTTTTTAATTATGTGATTGTAATGAATGATTGATAATTTCTTCAATGCGAAGATTCCCTTCCTTTGGGGGCTAAAATAATTTTTAAAAAATTATCAACATTTTTTTATAAACATTTAGCTATATTTTCCACTAATTAAATTTGTTAAATTGGAAATGGTGAAATCGTAGTGCATAAAATTCAAAGAGGCGTCAATTAAATTTTTTCATTATTATTTTAATAAAGCGATGTTTTCATAAGAAGTGAATGTGCCTGCCTTAAAAATAATTTTCTATAGATAAATTACCAAAATATTGACATTTTTTTATAGAAAATATTTCGTCTATCACCGAATTTGGGTAAACTTAGACGCGGTCTTCTTTGAAATGGTTCATCTACTACCGAACTTTTTTAAATATATTTTCAATAAGCAATTTTTTGTATATTTTTCTCAGTAATCATATATTTATTCACATCAAAAACGTTTTAAATTAGAAAAAAAAAATTGGCCCATGGGGGGATCGAACCCGCGGCCTTCGCGTTATTAGCACGACGCTCTAACCAACTGAGCTAATGGGCCAGATGTTTACACTTCAAATATTTCATAAGTGATTTTACCGTCATTTTTTTTCTAAATATTTGAATATTTTGAAATTTTAATATTTCGATGATTGGAATTTTGTCGTTCTGGATACTGATTTCGTTAAAAAAACTAACTCATTTGTAAATAAATTAATCAAATTACATATAAAAATTTTGTAAAACTTTTCAGATGTGATTTTTAGCACCTTATTTTTTTTTGCAATTAGAATATTTAAATCGGAAGAATCAAAATTTTCAAATCAGATAGTTTTAAATCGATAGCGTCAATTTTCAAATTCAAGATTTAATAAGAGTATACACCATACATGAGAGAATAAACTGGATTGCATTGAAGAAAAGAAATTAAATTTCCAATAATTCAAATGATTAGAATCTTTGAATTAAAAAATTAAATAAAATTAAAATTTTAAATTTTACAATTTCCTTTTATCATTAATTTTCAAGAATTTAAAATTTCACAAATGTAAATTTAATATTCTTTTTTTTATTTCGAATTGAATTATTTTTATT